>BJBW01001401.1:0-104703 GCA_004320125.1 Scolopax mira
CAGGCCCCGGCACTCCCTGCATCCAGAGGCCTGGACACCCACATATTTACATGGGGCCTCTGTCTGGGTGCCCACGGTTTTCTTACCTGCCCTGGAGCTGGTCTCTGCCGCAATGAAAAGACGTCTGGAAAGCATGACCTTATGCTATGAGATTGAAGAAAATGAGGCTTAGTCCAGAGAAGAGAAAGCCAAAGGGAAATGATACCAGTTCTCAGATATGCAAAAGACAGACAAAAATAGGGTGTAAGTAACCTCTTTTCCATGCCTATCCTGAGAAAGACAAGCAATAAGGAGTTGAAATAAAAGGACACCTGGAGAGGGACTCTTTGTGAGGAAGTTTAGTGACAGGACAGGACAGGACAAGACAGATAATGGTTTTAAATTGGTAGAGGGGAGATTTAGAGTAGATATTAGGAAGAAATTCTTTCCTGTGGAGGTGGTGAGACACTGGAACAGGTTGCCCAGTGAAGTTTTGGATGCACCATCCCTACAAATGTTTAAGGCCAGGTTGGATGGGGCTTTGAGCAACCTGGTCTGGTGGGAGGTGTCCCTGCCCAGGGCAGGGGGTTGGAACTCGATGATCTCTAAGTTCCCTTCTAACTCTAATCATTCTATGATTCTATGAAATTAGAATGGAATCCAGCAAAAACAGTAAGGCAAGCAAAGCCTTGAAAAGATTGCTTTGTGAGGATGTAGAGTCTGTCTTTAGAAGTTTTGAAGGATTATTTAAAGACTCACCTATCAAGAATCAAGAATGAAAAAAGTCTAGGTCACACTGCCTGGGGCAAGGGAATGCTCTCTTTTCCTTAAGGAAACCTCACAAACTCAGCTCTCTGAGACTTTTGACTGGAGGTATGAAAGTTTTCAATGAAAAATACTTGACCCAGCTAGAACTAGTTAGAAACCTTTCTACAAAAAAAATGTTCATCACAAGCCTAAAGGAAAATATCTTGTTCTGCTCACATCACCACATGAAGTACAGTTAAAAAAAAAAAAAAAGAAAGCCCCGGTATACCAAAAATTTGGGTATTGGAAGTTGGGAGCAGCTAATGTTTCACTCCTCCAACCTGGGCAATGGTGGGTTTCTTACACACCTCCCCATTAACCTGCTTCTCCTTACACTCTAAGCAAGCAGACATGGGCAATGCCACTTGCTGCTGTGCCAGATACATCCATCAAAGAATTTATCTCCTGTTTGTACCAGCAATACTGGCATAACGTGGCATAACATTTCTGTCTGAGTCTGGTGCAGCCTGAGGTTTCTTCTTTTCTCTGTTACACTTGACTGAAGGCAGCAGCATCCAGAGACTTTCCTTTGCTGTTTCAGGCATCTCTTGCCAGGGAATAAACTTGGGAGATCGTGGTGTCCATATGCCATCACTGGCAGTTGTGTGACTCCACTGCTTGCGTAAGCATGCAACTAAGTTTTTTGTGACCCATTCAGTTAAGACTGATTAGTCAAGGTTAGAAATGCCAGCCTGGCATTTCTGAGCTGTGCAAGTCTTCAGAGAGCTTATAGAAAGAAACAGTAAGTTTCTCCTAGTCACTAAATCAGATGCCCTGAAATATGCCCACAGAAAGCAATCTCTTTCTAGGGCATTCATCAGGCAGGTCCAGATGGGCTGTGCACTCACAATCTATTATGGCTTGAAATCAGAGCATTTTTTTAAGTATCCTGCCCACTTGGTGAGCTCTCACAGACGAGAAGAAGTAGGGAGGTAACTGTAAGGGCAGGAGCTTCTTAACCTCCTGGAGAAGCTTAACCTGCATATCCTCTTGGGAAGTTGCTTGTTCCTCACTGTACAAGTGTCACTTCCCAGGGTAGGTCCAGGGTAGGTAAGGGTGCCTGGAGCAGACCTAAGACCTAAAGGGGTCTGTGGTGTGTAGAAAAGCCTCTCCAAGGGCAGCTGGGAGAAAGCAGATTAATTACATCTAGAGTTTGAGACAGCTGCTACGAGGCAAGTGGGAGAGATGGTGCGTAGTATGTTTTAGCCTCTCTGGCCAAGTACAGCAGGAATTCATCTAGAAGAGACCCAGACATTTTGGAAGGGGGAATCCATCTTTCTCAATGTCCTTTATCACTTCTGCATCCATTCCCAAACTCAACGGACTGTAGTCTCACTGTCACTGGCAGAACTAGGTGTGCTGTAATTAGGTTCAATCACAACTGAATAAAAACCAAAAATCATAGCATTTATTAGAGAAACCTCACTAGAAGGCACCTTTGCTTTGAATTATTGAGGCTTAAAGTCATATATTCTAATCCTACCTGGAGAGCTACGTGGATCGTGAGGGCCTAGTGGTGAAGAGTTGGATCAGGGCACCACTGTGCATGGATTATGAATACGGTGATTTCACCAGGGACCTGGAGTATGTTCCCTACAAATAGGAAGGGGAATAACAGCTTTCACTGTTGCACACTGTGGGTTTGCACACCGTGAGTGCAACCTTTCAACATGTAAAGGAGTTGAATTAATAGACATTGTGTTTGATAAACAGTGGAATATCATTGCAATATTTAAGCTATTGGTTTACGGTATTTTATAGGGGTGTAAGTCATGACCACTACTGAAGTGTGAAGAAAACAACATATGTCATTATTTTACCTTTTGTGTAAAGAAAAAAAAAAACAAGAAGCAATTGTTCAGCCTAATTGTTGTATTTGGTTGTGATTTCTATGCCTGTCAGATAGCAGTTAGCAGGACTATTAAAGTGCATTAGCTCTCTGCTGGTGTTTAATGACAAACAGACATGGTCCATATTCATCAAGCAATTATTTATATCACGACCTTTCATAGAGCTGTGAATTACCCTTAAGACTTTTGCAGTGAGTGATATTTCTAATAAACTGTTAATTTTGCTCCATAAATTGTTCATATTTTTAAGCTGGGAAACTAAAAACTGTGAAATTAAACCTACGGTGCAAGCTGTGCAAATGGGATCTATGAGACTGGGATACACAGTTTCAGGTCACTCTAATGTAATAAAAGTGCATCATTACAACAGAAATTAAAGAGAGCTGCAGATATTAATATCTGCACAATAGACTTTTCTGAGAATAAATCTGTGTGACCTGCCAAGTTAAAGAATGTGCACAGATTTCTTCATGGCCACCCCTGGGACAGGCTCAGAGGGGGCATCTGCATCAGACTTACCCTCAGACCTTCAGCTGCAATTCAAAAAGCAGAAGGAAATTTGGGGGGTCAAGCCACGCACTTCTCAGTAAGGCTGAATGTTCTCTGATTGCTACTGGAGATATTGTCCCAGGGAGACACACATGCTCCAGAGACACCTGGCTCCTGTCACAATCTGCATGTCCCAAATCAGAAACTTGCTCAGGCTTTGTTCCATTCTGCCAAGGAGTCTGATTTTACAGGTACTTCACAAACTAATGTTGCAGACAGGCATCTGGTGAGCTTATCAGGAGGGCTTTGGAGCTTAATTACCCACATTAAGACACCTAAATGCTTTAGGGAAAAAAAATCTTGCCCTAAATGACCGTGAATGGGTTTGACTCATTTTCAGAAGTGATGGAAGCTCTGCAGATTGTCCACCAGCCTGCAGAGAGGCATCTCCTTCCACCTGGCTTCCCCCAAGATCAGCCATGGAGTGCCACCAACATCCTCCAAACTACGGATGGCTATGAGGTCCTGTTGATGTCCAAGACCCACCTACAGGGTGGACCAAGCCACGTAGCAGCCCAGGTGCCATTGAGACTCAAACAGCCTCTGATTTCTAAGGCTGGAGGCACAGAAGAGACTGACACTGACCATAGTATCATGCTGGGTGATACTTCCATACATATTTTTTCCTAAACATAATTTCCTGCTGGTGGATGGTTGGGTGATGTACTAATATAATCAGAAATTGAGCACTTATTATTTGAGCAAAAGCATTTTAAAGGATCTTCAATGAATAAATTCTTGCATTTCTCTAAGAGGAACCAAAACCAGAAGAATAAGATGATTCTTCTCCAAGGCTACCATCTTTATTGCTACATTCGAGCACAAAGAAATTTTTAAGGAAGAAGGAACAACTTCCAAAAATAGAGTGCAGAATAGAAATACCGATTTTACAGTTTTGAACAAGAACCTTATCATTCGTGTTTCTCATGAATGTTTTATACCTTGACAATTTTCTGTTCCTCGGCAATGTACATCACCAGAAAGCTTACCTCATTATGTGCTTTCTAAATGGATTTTCCTCCTCTTCTTCTCAATGCAGTATTTCCTCATAGCATGTGACTGATTTAGCAAAATACTTTAAAATTTGATGCAGGGCATTAAAATGTAGTTTGTATTCACTCGGCTGAAACTCATTTCTTTTGTTACCTGCTGCCTTGTCACTATCCAAAATTCCAGACTAAGAATCTGCAACATTTCAGCAGTACTGGGATACCAGGACTTCACGGGTGTTGAGCTGAAATAACAAGAGATTAATTAATTTTGAAGCCCACAACTCCTTTTGACAACACCCTCTGACCCCCAAAAGATACAGCATAAAATAGGGCACTTATTTTACTTTACTTGGTGGCATCTAGCACCCTGGGAAGGGATGAAAGATCATGCTTCACCCGTTGAAAGTACCATTTCAGGCAAAGGCCAAGTGCATTTTATCTATATGCATAAAGCAGCATTCAGGGAGAATGGTAAGTGAAGCAAAGCACCTATTCCAGCCTCTCCAGTTCACGTAATCATTTCAAACTGGTGTTTATTGGTGACAAGATACTGGCAGAGTTACCTCTGACTACTCCATTGCTTGCAATATGCAACCCCGAAAACAGTGATTCAGAAACATAGGGCTTTTTTCTTACAATGTATCCACCAGGAAAAAATTAGAGTACGATAATAAAAACTGCAAAGCCCAGCTGTTATGTTTTCTAGCTGTCCACAGAGAAAGTAAAAATCGTCCTTTTTTTACGCAAAAGTGCTTTTGTACAATCTTGCAGTATCTCACAATCTAATTTTTTTTCAAATCCCATCTCCCAAGAAAGCACCAATAAGAACTTACAAGAGAGTACAGAACAGAGCATATTCCTGCCATGAAGAAAAATCCCAATATGCTTTGAAGGCCATGGTGATTCTAGTTTTCGGAAAGAAATTGAACAATTACAGTACATGTAGTTTTGGTGGTGGGTAACTGGAAAAGATTAACACTTTTTCCTGACAGTTAATGGAGTGGTATACTCCACTTGCTTAAGAACAATTACTGAATGCAATTGGTTTGTGATGGCTTCTTGAAGTATGAGATGAAATGACAAAGAGGAAAAAGATTTCTCACTTTGAACCATCTCAGGTGGATGAGGAAGCATCAGTAATATTTTCAGCTACTGATGTTATTTCTAACTAACAGAGACTTCATGGCCTTCTGGGTAGCATTTTTCAGACTGCCAACAGCATAGATGTTTGTGGACACAAATGTGAAGCTACATTTCCTCAGTGACATGACTTTCCAGGAGTTCTTTTTATTTGTTTAGGCAATTGCCATTTAATTTTAATACCGGTTAACGAGCTAGTAGATAAGATAATGTTAATTTTGCAGAGCACCGCTGGCTTCTTCTCTGCAGAAGAGCAGAGACCTCACAGGTTTATACTTGCTGCTGACTAGCTAATGGCCACATTGAGAGTCAACTGCAATCACAGGCAATAGCTTGTTTTCAAAGCAACGATGGTTGTTATGTGAAGGTAGTGTCTTCCAGATAATTCAGCGTTGAGGAGGCTCAAGGTTTCATCTGGGTCTCATATAGGTGCTCATTTGTGTGTTTTACAGCCCCAGAAAGCACTTGGTTTTAGTAGCTGGCTAAAAGGCCATCATGCAACAAAGACCTGCATACCTGGCTCGGGGAAGGGAGGCTTCTCCTGCTGAACTCAGGGATTGATAAGGATGATATGAGTCATAAAAGCCTGGAATAATTTAAGTTGAAAGGGCCTTCCATAGGTCACCCGGTCCAATCCTGCACTTGATCAAGAACAACTTAGACCAGACTGCCCAGAGCCTTGTCCAGTCACACTCTGAATCTCTCCAGGAGAGATTTCACAGCCTCTTTGGGTGGCTTGTTCCAGAGTTGGGCTATTCCCATGATAAAAGATTTTTTTCCTGTTATCCGACTGAAGTATTTCTTGCTGCAACATGTGTCCCCCTCCTCTTGTCCTATGACTGTGAACTTCTGAGAAGAGTCAGGGCAGAGTCCAAAAGAGAGAAAATTACTAGACCACTTTCAAATAAAGATATTTCTAACAAGACGCCTAGGTAAGTATATGGTAGTTGGCCTTCTGGGGGCCAAGAAATAGAATTTTCCCTAATAGTCAGGAAAACTGAGGTTAAAGTAAATTCTGAGCCTAAGGCAGTGCAAAGATTCAGGTTTCTAAGTCTGCTAGGCATTTCCAACTCTCATTTTCTTCTGACATTAAATATAATCACCCCCATAAAACCTTGCTCCTTGACTCTGAGGTGGAAGAAACTGCGTTTTATTGCAGTCAAGGTCTACATAGACTGCACTTTCTCCAAACCAGGTTCATCTGAGAGAAATTTCTAAGAATAAAGAGAGATAGATAGATTTCAGGGCAGGAAAGACACAGACTAATTCAGTTGGCCTTTGGCAACTGTGTCTAAGATCTTGCTCTCTCAAATGATGGAGTGTCTTTCCAAATGGAAGTGAATAAGTCTCTCTCAGGAGGGATGTGTGTAGGGAGAGAGGAGAGTTAAGAAGCAGGTTCATAGCTTCTGTTTATCTCTTTGAGGTGATAGCAAATGAGGACGATTAGATAGAAGTCTTTCTTAGGTGGTATCTTTCAGGGGTTTTGTGCTGTTCTGCTTGCCAGAACTGACAGTAGACTAAAACCAAAGAGCTGACCACACACACATACAATTCTGAATTTCTCTTGGTGTTTGGGAATAAGATAATAAGGCACCCAACAGTGCCTCCAGACTCAGGCATTTTGCGGATTTCCATCCTTCTAAGCTTGAGTAGGAATGCCCCACAAATGCTAGCCATGAAACCAGACACAGAGGTTCCTGCAGAGAAATAGAAGTGCTTGAGGTCCTGGGAGCATAAATACAGCCTACGGGGAAGCCTGGCAGAAGGTTTGGGAAGGGAACCTCCCTCCATAGTCATGACCTTCCACATGCTGTCTCCTTGCTGGTGTCAGTGGGAACAAGTGGGAACAAGACCGACCGGTGTGGCCTGATTGTTGATCAGACACACAAACGACAATTTGGTAATTCATTTGGTGGCACTATATCAAGGCAAAGATGTAAATCCATTTCCCAGAGGCATCCATGTGTCTGCTGTCATACCAGGATGAGTGGCTATAGCTGCCAGGAACAAAGACCACAGGCGACTAAACAGAAACATGGTCTCTTCTGTAGGAACTTTTTATCTGCCATTATGTCCCATAGCTGTGGGAAGAAAGCAGGCTGCACTGTAGGATCATGGCTAGCTCTGGGTTTCTGTCCTGACATTAAAGCTAGTTCTGGCTTTCTTCAGAGGATGAGCATTTCCATAGCATGTTCTGGAAAACTTCCAACAGCCTCTGACTTTTGTAATTTCATGATTAATTTTTTTTTGAGAGATTTGGCTGCTTCAAGAGGTCTTGAAAAGATTTCTTGTCACCAGTGATTGAAAAGAATTTAACCCTTACCACCAAGCTCTGAAATTACTTTCAGGAAGGCCATTGCAAAGGAAAATGTATCCTTATAATCTGAAGAATCCTGAAAGCATCCTACCTACAACAGAATCAGAAGTGGAACAGAAGAAAAAATTAAAAAAAAAATATTTATTCTATGGAAATCTTAAGGAACAGAGAGGCCCATACCTCCCCATATGTCAGACAGCATCAGGCATACTCTGCTTTATGTACTCACAAACTGAGCATGAGAAGTAGGTATGAGCCCAGATTTATGCAAACTGTGAGAACAAAAAAAATAATCTGATCTTTAGTGATAGTTACTGAAGACATATTCAACTTCACAACAGGAATACAGCCCTGGTTTATCTCTTGAAAAATGGAGTTGGATAAGCTGATATTAAAAATACCTTTCTTCTGAGACATTTTTCTGCATGGAAATTGTCAGTGAACAGACTGGATGGCTCCAAATTTCTTCCTGGTTACAAATGATTGAATGTCTCATGAACTGAGAGCCCCCCTGTTCAGTCCTAGCTGTGTGTGCAGGTCTCAAGGGACTGTTCTTCTTCTTGAGTGACCAGAACGACAAGACTTCTATGAAAAAGTAAAGACAACTGGTCTTTGAGCAATGGGCACCTGCCAGATGACAGAAATGTCCCTGACAGATTGGCACCCAGTTTCATTCATCCTGAGGGTTGGTGTACCCAAGAAGAGGTGAGTTTTTTATAAAAGCCATTCGATTGGCTGTCATTGCTGACTAGCCAGAGCTCCATATAAAAGGTAACAAGTCCTCACTGTTAATCAAGCATCAGCAGTAGCACAGCTTGAGAAGTGACAGGCTTTATATAATATATGAAGCTGCAAAATGACATGTACACTGACAATCCTGTTGAGAAAATTAGCATTGGTGTTGACTGGACATTTTTACAGAAGAAAGTGTGACCTCCCTGTGACCTAGCAGCAGGTAAAACACCTCATTGTAAAATCACAAAACTACTGTGCGCTGCTGGCCCTGAGCCTGTAAAGGAAAAGGAAACAAAGCAGTCAAAGCAGAATTATAGGATTTATAAACGTACTAATTTTATATGAAGAATTGCTAGTTTAAAAGTACTGAATATCAGCCCTGGGAGAAAAGTAGTAGTATCAAATCTATAAATTTATATATAAATGTCATGGCTTAAGTAGAGAATCATATGATCAATACAGAATGACCTGAGGTGTTCAGATATGCCTCACAAATGTCAGCTCTCACAACAGCTCTGTGATATAGAGAAACACCCTCATCTCCATTTTATCCCCAGAGGCAGAGGCCAGGAATCACCCTCCTGACCCTCAGGCCTTTGACCACCTTGTGACCAGCAGAGAGAAAGGCAGCTCCAAAGCACAAACTGCTCGTTTGAGTAAAAAAGGTTTTCAGTGATGATGTTCTTCATTTATGCATCTTCATCTTCTTTCTGTTCTAAATTAAACCTAGAGAATCTCAACGTGAAAGGCTTCCCAAACTGATAGGATGTGGTGGGGCCACAAACAGAAGAACTCAGGAGTTCCAACCTCCAATACTCCATTCATGATTATTTCTTTCTACAAAAAGCAACTTTATTTTTCTTCTTTATTTTTTTCATAGTCATGTTTCTCAGTCAAATATAAATCTGGTGAATACATATGGCTTTTACTTCTCCCCTCTCACTCCTGCACGGGCCATTTTGTGGAATCACTCACATGGGAGCAGAAAAATAATTTAAATATTTGTTGTTACTAGTCTCCAACTTTTTCACAAAGTATTGGCTATAAAGAGGATTTTCCACTGGCTTCTCAGAGAAAACATGAGGGCCTAGAAATGGTGTTTTGTTTTTAGATGACGGCTTTAAATTAAACTTCAGGGTGTTGACTTGGAAGCAGCAATTAACTGGGACCAGCCTCCAGGGCCCTTCCAATCTGCTCATCTCAGACCTCCAGAGAAAATCAGTGCATTTCTGCTGCTTCTAGCAAGGAGGCCACATATGGTAAGACTAGGTTCTGGAGGAGGGGAGCATCTCTTCAAGCACAGCAGGAGCCCCTAGAGTGACCAACAAGCCTCTTTTCAGACATCCCTGGAACACGCACATGCCATGCATTTCATGCAATTATAGAGGGACAAGGAAGAGTGATGCTTCTCAGACGTTTTTCCTTACAAAGGTCTTTGAAAAGGGATCTTATAACAGCAGCGAAAGGGCCTAACCTTTAGATAAAGTACAGACCACTCACTAGTGCAGACAACTGTGTGGCAAAGCCTGTTTTTTACAGGAATTGCCCTGGAGCAATTTAGTCCCCTTTCTTCTTTCATTAGGAAAAATTATAGTGGGAGTACAGAAACAGGAACCCCGGGTTCCTCCTAAAGCCTCATTCAGCGCCCAGGCTTTAAGCCTAACAAAAACAAAAATTGATGGAAGGAACATTAAAGTCAATTTGCAGCACAAAAGAGTCTCCCAGGGACTTACAGTAAAACAGGAAATGTCTCAGTGGCAGCAATGCTTACAAAGCTAGAACAGCAACAAGGAGGTAAAACAGGGATTGGCATCACCTTATTCTCTTCAATGATGAAGGGGTTAAGTCTGGATATAAAATTGTGCTGCACTGCCCCATTCCTCCTTTTATAAAACCCATCATAGTTTCATCCATGTCTTATTCTATACTTTTAAAACACTTTCTCCTTATGAAGTACTGAGGTTTCTGCATTAGAAACTGAAGCTTCCAGAAGACAGGGAGATCTCAAACAGTGTAATACCTCCACAAATTTATCTACCTCCTGTAAAAGGCTAGGAATGATATGGTTTGTGAGTTAAGAGATACACAAGTATTCATAATTGAAATAAACTATGTAAATCATACTGCTTTCTAAATTCTTAATCTGAAAGTCACAGAAGTCAATGAAATCTTTCCAGCAAATTAGTCCAACTTGGAAATCAACACTACGTGTTAATATTCCTAAAATAATTAGGAATAATTTGGAGATAATTAGAAAATTTAGGAATAAGATTATTATTTTAAAGATAATATATTCCTAAAATACATAATAAATAAAATAATCTCTAAATAAACTGGTGTCTAGAATCATTCATTATAGCCAAACATAACCAGCTATAAACCTCTTTAAATCCTTCCCAGTCTTGTTGGGAAGTTTTCTTTACTGGTGCAAAGTATTGCCTGTTTTGGGGTAATTTTGTGGTTCACCAACTCATTTCCTTCAAGCAATTCAACAGCCATCAAAAGCAACAACATCTGAATAAAGTGCATAATCCTCAAGTGAAAAGCAACACATGCCATTTTCAACCTCCTTAGCCATCTGGTCTCTCATCACCAGATTATTTTTAATATTCACAGACCACAGCCATAAAATCTGCTTGGGGAATAGAGAAAAATATAATTAATCACCATGACCTGAACTACTTTTTTTTTTTTCTACATGGGGGACACTGATTGTTTAATTGACATTTTACTTGATTGTTCTGGAGGGCTGGAGGGATTATTACCTGGACTTAATTACTAGCATTTCATAAAGCCCTACATACTCTGGTCAGAAATGTTTGCAAATTGATGAACTGATGCAATACCTTTGTCTGGTGTTTGAGTTTGTTACTCCTAATTAGATGTCCCTTGAAAAAAAATGCCAAAACAAAGTTTAGGCTGGTAACGACACGGTAGGATCGACATAATTGCCTCTCTGAAACCAGAATGATGGAGCCTCGTAGCCACTTTCTGCTCTTTTGCAACCACAGCATGCACAGGGCAGATGCTCCATCAGCGGGCCGGGTGAAGAGAGAGAAGTGTGGGTACATGCACCCATGTGTGTGAGGAGACCACATGAGCTGCAGAACATCACCTCTGCACCAGAGACAGTTTCCATGGTGTCATGGAAATACCTCCTGCTGGGCTGGGGTCTCTTGGCCATCTCTGGGCACATGCCACCTGAAAGTCTCTAGCCTGTGAAGGGCATGGATCTCATCCAATAAAACTCTGTGCAAGCCTGTGCACTTGTGGCCCACCATCAGATGCATGCTGATGTACAACCCAGGTCAGTGGTCCCTGACTGCAGAGTGTGTTCGCATGAGGCCAAGAAGAGGAGGGTGAGGATGTCACAGCTTGGTGAAAAGCCATGTCACAGAGGCTGGAGAGGGCTGTCCTGAAGTGCCTCTGGTGCTCCACTTGGCATATTGGCCTCAACTAAGATCTCACCTCAGTGCCTGAGCTGGTTTTGGGGCAGGACCTGGGAACTGTGGTCATCTTCCTTTGCCAAGGAGCAGTCATCTACATTACTCAGCTCCTGGAGACCTCTGCAAAAACTCCCAGAGGGCAATTTCCCTCTGTTCCAAAATCCTCTCCATCTCCCAGAAAAGACCCTCCTCCAAGTCTTTCCCTCTACAGGACACCTTCTCCTCATCCTTCAGGTCATGGCAGAGGCAAACTGTTCCTTGCAGAGGATGTGGTGTGCTCCAAAGATGACAGCAAAGCTCTTTGGAGCATGTGTCAGCCTTTGGCTGAGAGTTACTGAGCAGACCTGTGTGGGCACTCAGAGGGTGAGGGGCCAGGATCACAGCTGGTGGGTGTGATCCTTAGAGGGCCAAGAAGAGAACAGAGGGGACAACCACAGCAGCTTGTGGCAACTGAGATCAGAGCAGGTTCCTGGCCAGCGGAATGTGCTCCTGTGACCTGTGCTGAGCTGCTCAGGGGGTGCATGGGTTAGACACATTGTGGGGATCATGGCTACCGTGGACACGTGTCCCTCCCAGCCAAGACCAGACTCTGTTGGCATGTTTGCACCCAAGCAAGATGCCAGCAATTTGCTGCCAAGGTCTGTAGGGTGAAGCCTTGACAGCCACCACCCCAACATCGTAGGTCCCTCACATTGCCACCTCTTCATCTACTATTGCCACATCTACTGGGCTCCTGGAGCTCAGCAGCTCTGGTTGCTCCTGGAAGACACAGCAGACACACACACAGAGGTTTGCACAGGCTCTGCAACATCTCAGGCTTTGCCGAGAGGGATGGGGAGGAGAAGGGGAGGAAGGGAGGCTGTCACAACTAGTCTCTTTCAAAATGCTGTTGGTAATTTTGGGGGTTTGAGAGGAGTCCTCAGGAAGCAAAAATGAAGCCAGATGGGTTTCTTCGTGAACCCTTGCGTGGCTTTAGTGCAGCACTTCTGGGAAGAACTGATTAAACATAGTAACTTGATTTCAAATACCGAGATTAGACAATGATCTAAAGATAGCTATAGTTACAGGGCTCTGTGGCATATCAAAGTTAAGTAAAGCAGAAAGGATATTTTTGTTAGAAATCAATATTATGACAAAGAGGTTAACCATAAAAAGACTGACAAAAAGCTGCACAGCCCCAGGGTACAGCAAAGTGGTTAGTAATCTGATTCCCTTCAGGGGGAAGGGAACAAAATGATTAAGTGATCTTTGAAAATATTAAGATCTATAGTCTGACTTCCTAGAATAATGTGATTAATACTTTTTTCTATTTATTATGGATATCCTCTGTGCCCTTACCCCCTTGCATAGTCATATTTCTAAATATAAAGAATATTTCTAAATTTCTAAATATAAAGAATAAAAATAGAAGACAGCACATCTAAGGGGAAGGAAGGAAGGAAGGAAGGAAGGAAGGAAGGAAGGAAGGAAGGAAGGAAGGAAGGAAGGAAGATTTGGAAATGCAAAGCTGATGAAAGCAGGCCACCTTTTCTAGCTTTTCTCCAGAATTGCTGAGCATTCCTCCCACTGGTTTCTGCGCCAAACAAAACATCCTCTCTTGGATGGAAAGGAATGGGAGCATCTGGCTGCAAACCCCAAAACAAGCAAGAGAAGAAACAGGAGATTACAAAACCAAACAGAAGCAAAAAAGTATATGTCAATTAAATGCCAATAAAATAGTATTTACATGTGTACATACCTGTAATAGTGATTGTGTATACAGAGGTGTATATATATATATATGTAAAATATGCTTGCATACCTGTACCTACATACACTTCAGGATTATAGTTTACTGAGTGAAACTGAGCAGTAAAGCTGATGTTGGACTGTGATTCACACTCCTTTTATTAAAAAACTATTTGCCTTTTAGATTGCTACTTCAGTTTTCTTTTTTTCCTATTTTTTTCTTCCATCTTCCTATTTTTCCCTTCTTTTGCTGTATTTTGTCCTCAATGTCTCACTGATGAGAGAAGTACTGTGCCAATTATCAAATAAAATTCTGGCAGAAACTCAATCACGCTCAATATGTATGACATTTTTTTAAACAAAAATCTAAATTATGATTGAAAAGTCAGGAATCTGGTTAAAATATCAGACTTCCTTTTGTTAACATTCTTGTCTTCAGAAGGGAGTGGGAAAGGACACAAAGGCGATTTCTGTGAATGTGATTATCCAAATATATTTATGAAAGACAGATCTTTTTTCCTCACCACCCACCTCCTGTAAGACGAAGTATTTTTGAACTCAGCATGTCAGTACCCACAGAATCACTACTGACAGAGCATATTACAGCTGTGGAACCCAAAACCGTTTTCAGGAGTTCTGCTCAAAAACACTGAAATCACTGCTGTAACCCACTACTAGGTGCCTGACACACAGTGGTGAATGGGAGACAGCCCAGAATTTCCAGGGAGCTGAGTCTGTGCGGTGATGGGCACGAGCGAGAAGGTGGGGTTTGCCCCAGAGAACATTGCGTGCTCAAGCATTCAATCACAGACTGTCATTCGTACTTACAGAATACTTCAAATACAAACTAAGCTTAAATAAACCTGAAGGGTGCAACAAAATGGTGCAAATTCCAGCCGTCACGGCTTCCTGACGCTTCTCCTGGCCCTGTCCAGCTCTGGGTGGCCCTGAGTGCAGAACTTCCCCACAAGAGCCCTGCTTGGGGCCAACCAGGGGAGAGAGAACCTTTCTCCGGCCCTCAGAAACCCCAATCCCACCACACCTGGCAAAACATGTGGTCCCAGACAAGCAGCAGGGAGTTTCATGGTCAGTGGAAGTCAACATGGTCCTCATGAAGCCAATGGTCCTCCCTGTAAAGCAGAGAGGCTCCCTGCATTGCTTGCAGCACAGCTCCAGAATGGAGACTGATGGCAACTTCTCTGCAAAGTGCAAAACTGTTAAGAAAATGTCAAAAAAAGACATCTCAGTGGCCACATTTTTCAATCTTAACTGGCAAGTGAAAAGAAACATTAATTGTCTGTTTATGTCATCTCCTCCCACAGCTGACTGATGCAGAATACAGTTTAAGGTGGCATTAAAAAGTAAGGTGGGTGTTATAATTTGCCTGAAATACTTTAGCAGTTTTTAGGTTTTGTTCCAGAAATTACCTGAAGATTGCTGTTCTACCCATGTCCCTGTAAGTCACCTACATCCTCTGCCATTGAGTACGGGAGTGTACAGCCCCATGATTTACACAGCATTTCCAGCAATGACAGTGCCTTAGTACATGATGTCCCTTGTTTTGTGTAAAAAAAATGTGTCAGGGGCAGGTAAATACCAGTCTGGTGCCCTGCAAACCTCTGAGTCAAATTCTGCCCCGTGTTCATCAACGCCTCCCACCCCCATCCTGCTTCCACTGCCGTGGGAGCTGTGTGGGAGCTGTGCACAGGCAGCGATGCTCTTCTGGAAGTAGATATCCAGATCTGTGTTAAAAAACACAAGAGCATGCTCGATACTCCTTAAACAGGCACTTGTCTGGCCTCCTGGCTTAATCTGATTAGTAGAAACCCTGCATCTTGCTGCTTTTTTTTTTTTTTACAGCACTGATGCCTCCTTTGCAGCCTCAAGACAGCTCTTCCAAGGCTTGAGTGTGGCTGTGCCTCCTCCTGCAGTGCTGAGGTGCTCTGTCTGAGTGCCCCAAACCTGCTGGGGCCACCACGAGCGTGGGAGGATGCAAAGGAGCAGCTCACAACAAACCAAATCACAGCAAGAGAGATCTTTCCCAGTGCATGAATCACCGCTCGCACAAAGGAAGCAGCTGCAGGCACAAATCAGGCAACTCAACAGGTCATCGCTCTCTCCCAAGTATTTCCCTTTGAGCTTTTCTCTAAGCAATACAGAAGAAATGTCTGATCACATTCCCTTCATTATGGAACATAAACAGAGTGAGTGAATCTGCCAAAATATGCCATCCACTGACCAGTGAGGCATAACGTCCAGATCCTGTTAACACCACTTACAGTAGTGTCGCCACCAAAAATGTTCCGTCTTGTGATCCGACTGTATTTTTTTTTCCAGCCAGGAGGCTGATAATGAGGGGATTTGCAAAAAAACCTGACTTCATGCAAACATAAAGACAATTAGATCTAATTATCTTGGTGGCAGTAGATACACCGTGCTCTACCCAGAAAGGGGGGAGTTTTGGGGGTGTTCTCCCTGAGGATCACCTGGTGCTGCCCAGTGCAGCGCTGACTGGTGGTGCTGTGCCAGCTGAACTGGCACTGGTGGGCCGCATCCATTACAGCCACCCTGAGGCTGTGTAAAATTTAATTTTGTCTCCCTGCAGGCTGCTGGAGTGGGAGCCGTGACAAGCAAATGAGCCACAGGTCTCTCTTCAAAGAATTCCTACCCCAGAAAACACCCCATCACTTCCATGTTTCACCCCGCTCCTCCAAAATCCCCTTCTCCTCCTGCAGTCCCTGAGGGGACAGGTCCAACTAGGGACTGGGGGGTGACACTGAAGTTTCCACCCCTCTCCACACATGCTCTTCTCTGCCCACTTGTGCCCCTAACACTCATGGTTAGGACCCCACAGGGCAGCAGAGATGTTGCCACCTCTGAAAATGGAGCAGTTTTAGGGCACTGAGCAGAGCAAGCCCAGGTTTTGCTCAAAGCAGAAGAGGAGTGAGCATTGGGTTGTCCCTGGTAAAAGTGTAAAAGGAGAAAGCATCAATGTGTAAGTGAAATTCAAGGTCATCATTCCTAAGACTGGAAGTCCTAAAATGTTCTTCCCAAGAAAATCAGAAAATCTAAATCCACTACATGTCAGGGGAGGGAGCTTTTTAAAAATTTAAGTCTCAGGCATCCTTTTATTGAAACCTTTATGTTGCAAAGGAGATCTCCAACTGCATGTTGTGCAGTTTCCTACCCACTAGGGTCCAACAGAACGCTGAATATTTGAGGGCACCTAAAATTACCATAAAGTGGCTTTCATACGCTATTACAGCTGTTTTTCTGGAAGCATCTCTTCATCATGGAAATGTTCCCAATGCCATTTATGTTACAGCCTGGTGACAGGCGAGTTTTATGCTTTATATTCTTCTCCTGAGCTGTACTCTCCAAACCAGCGCTTATTAAAGCAGAGATGGGAAGAAAGCAGGGCCTTGTACAGGGAGCATACACAATATTAATGAAACTGCTTACCTCGACAGAGGTAATTGCCACAACAAGGCTTTCAAATGGTCAGTTGAATTCAGTGCTGTGTCTCTAAGAGCAGGCTGTGCGAGATGGACTGTGGAAGAGACATAAAAAACCCAGGGTGTGCCAATATGTTTTCCTCTAGCTGATTCAGTGGATGATCCCACTGGGATTCTAGTCTTTATTTTATTGCACAAAATTATTTTAGTAAGCATACAGTAACATAAACAAAGGAAAAGGGCAAATAAACCCCCATTACTTTACCTACCATCTTCTTAGCATAACAACCAGCCGCATGAGATCCACGGAAGAAAGAAGTCCTCTTTTCAGAGCCCACGTGCCGATTGCCTGGGGTGTTGTGGCTTTTACTTTTGGGCTTTTCCGGCGACATTTATTTCTACGCTGCAGGTGGGGATAGTTCAAAAAATCCAGGGACCCAAGGTGTGAGAACAGGAATTGGCATTACCATTTCTGACAAACCATCAGGATTCAGCAGCAGTTCCAGTTTGGACACCAAAGGTCCGGGCTTGGACAGCTGAGCCATTTTGGTGAGGTGAGAGCTGTGTACAGCTCCCTCTCATGAGCTATTTTTGATTTGATACAGAAAAATTTCTGGGACCCTTTCTTTATAACTGACCAAAAGCATACACAGGGAAGAGAGAGAAGGCAGAACAGAAGCATTTGTCTTCTAGCTGAGCACACAAAAATCATTAATCAGCTCCCTTTTCCCTCTTTCTCTGATGACTATATAGACTCAAAACCCAAGATATTTTAGCAAGTAGGAGGCCAGGTCTTCTTACAAGTCTCTCCTACCTGAGCATCTAACCATGCATTTCACAGTTTCCTTCACATGCAGCTAGAAATATCCTTGCTGAGAGAGGAAGATGAAGCAGCTAACTGACTGGTGATGTTCTATTCCCATGCTTTTCTTAAACCCACATGAATAGACACTGGTGCTACCTGGGCTCTGGTGCCCCAACTCAAGTGCGTGGGAGGAAGAAGATGTGGGAAAAGGGCAGGAAAGGGGCTGATACCTGGTTTTGTCCCTCAGATCTGCCAGTAGCTTGGTGGCGGCTTGAGGAAAAAAACCCAGTTCACATTTAGTCTCATTTCATCTTTTATATTTGCTGACTCTTTTTCAACGAAAGGCCCCTCTCTTTGAGTTTACACAGGCAAAAAAACACGTGCTCTCCGAAAATCACTGGATGTAATGGTTTCTTAGAATATTTTTTTACCTCTCTGTGAGCTCCATCAGGGTTTTGCTCACAAGGTTTCCAAGGCATTTTACACGGAAAAACCAACCCTATTGCATTGTATGTGGAGTAAGGTACTACAAGTTTAAAAATCATGGCTTTAGCATAATGTAATTGGGTTGGTGTAGCAAAGTTTTGGTGATGGGGGCTACAGGGGTGGCTTCTGTGAGAAGCAGCCAGAAGCTTCCCCCGTATCTGATAAAGCCAGTGAGTGACAGCTGGCTCCAAGACAGACCTGCCGCTGGCCAAGGCCATCAGTGGTGGTGGTTGTGCCTCTGGGATGACATATTTTAGAAGGGGGAGGCAGAATTTGTGCAGCAGCAACCAGGAGGACTGAGCAACTCTGCAGACACCAAGGTCAAGAAGGAGGAGAAGAAAGAGAAGGAAGAGGTGCTCCAGGCATCAGAGCGGAGATTTTCCTACAGCCCATGGGGAAGACCATGATGAGGCAGGCTGTCCCCCTGCAGCCAAGGGAGGTCCATGGTGGAACAGATATTCACTTGCAGCTCCTGAAGGACTCTATGCCAGAACAGATGGAGGCCTGAAGGAGGCTGTGACCCCACAGAGAGCCCATGCTTCATCAGGCTCCTGACACGACCTGTGGACCCATGGAGAGAGGAGCCCACACTGGAGCAGTTTTTCTGGGAGGATTTGTGACTCTGTGGGGGACTTATGCTGGAGCAGTCTGTTCCTGAAGGACTGCACCATGTGGAAGTCCCACATTGGAGAAGTTCATGGAAGATTCTCTCCCATGGAGGGACCCCACACTGGAGCTATGGAAGAATGTGAGAAGCCCTCCCCCTGAGGAGGAAGGAGCATCAGAGACAACATGTGATGAACTGACCATAACCCCCTTTCCCTGCCACTGCCGGGGAGGAGGTAGAGAAATCATGAGTGAAGTTGATCCAGGGAAGAAGGGAAGGGTGGGGGGAAGGTGTTTTAAGATTTAGTTTTTATTTCTTATTATATTACTCTGATTGGATTGGTAATAAATTAAATTAATTTTTCCCCAAGCCAAGTCTATTTTGCCCATGATGCTAAGAGCTGAGTGATCTCCCTGTCCTTGTGCATGACCCTTTCATTATATTTCCTCTCCCCTGGCCAGCTGAGGAGGGGACTGATAGAGCAGCATTGGTGGGCAGCTGGCCACCACAAATACAATCCTGTGTGGCTAGCAAAATCACATGATCAACCCTTCTTACTTCTACGTAACACTAAAAGAGGTAAAAAAGTGCAATAGAAATTCCATAGTAAAACTTCTTACCTTGTTTAGCCACTGTGTGAGGGTGAACAGGGAAGGCAGAGGGCTGGGTGAATGCGATGCCTGTAAGTCAGCCCTGCTTGGGTAATAGCTACCCAGCTGGTGAAGAAATGAGAAACATCAATCTAAGGCACCTTAACTACATTTTAAAGCAGAAATATACCTGTAGACCTCCCCCAGGTACACTTCAAGAGAAAGGGCTCATATTTCCGCACATTTGGTTCTTCTGCTGTAGGGTAGCAGATATTTTGGGGAGTGATTTGGCCTGGGGACAGACAAGTTCAAAAAGCTTTGAAGTTTGGGGTAGGTTTCCTATCAAATGATATAAAGGAGAAAAGGAGCATTAACAGTCTAAGGAGAGAAGGAGGGTGACACGAAGAGAAGTGACATTAACTGAGTGCCTGGAGTAACACCTGGTCAGAGGTGTTACACACGCTTAAGAAAATTTAGATGTAGCAGCACATTTTCTCAGCCCATTTCCTTGACAGAACATAAGTTGCAGGTGATTTTCAGGGTTGGTTTTTTGGTGGTTGGTTTGGGGGTTTTTTGGTTGTGGTTATTTATTTTTTTTAAAGTACCTGGTAAATCAGAGCTCATAAATGGAATGAAAAACGATTTCTTCCCACTTAAATGCAGCTCATTATTAATACCCAGGTCTGACTCACGGTACAGGAAATATATTTTGGTCCTTGCAGGCTATTGTGACAGTCCCCACGAGAGCTGAGGCATAGACACTGACGTGTGCCGCGACGAGGCAGACCCAGGTACCACCCCTTTGCCTGTGGAGAAATGTAAAATATATTTCTGGCTAAGACAGATAAGGCAGCCAATTTAAGACGCGCTTTTAAGCAGTCTCCTAACCGCAATTCATCTTTTAAAAGCAGATTTAAGTTACGGTCCTAGCGAAGCAACGCAAAGCTTCACGTCAAAAGTCAGTAATTTTCTGCCATTTTTGATCACTGATTTGAAAGCAGCAAACGACTGAGGTCAAAGTTAAAATGTTTCAAATACAAATCCATTAAAGCAAGTTAACATTTCTGATTGATCTGATAATTAACTTTGACTCTTCCTGCTTTGAAAAAGCTGACCATACCAAAAAATGTCCAAGCCTTTGGACCATTAATATTCAATTAATAAAGTGCTTTTTTCTGGTTTAGATGATTTAATTAGAATCAACCTTCAAGTTCTATAATGCAGTGGAACAACTACTGGAGCAAATAGTGGGGTTTTTTTAAAAAATCTGTGCCAGTACTGATGGAACAGGGTTTGTAAAAAGGTGTGTGGAAAGAGTATTTCCAGCAGAGTTCAGCGGGGAAGACAGGGGAACCACAGTCATTGTCAGAGACATGGTAGAGTGAATGAATGGACGAATTCAAGAAAATCATCTCTGGCTATGAGAATAGTTTGCACCATAAATGCAGAATAACATCAATGGGCAGCCCTTCTTTTCTTCTAGGAGAGGAAATTCTCTCTCTACTTTTCTCTCTCCATCCCTAGAAACACATCTCATACCAATGCTTTCAGCTCTGAAAGTCTTCTCTGCCAAAATACAAACTCCCCAGTCCTTCTATGATGGATACATCCCTTATCCCCAGCCATGGAGTGAAGCATTGTCCCTGTTACTGGTGTTGGACCAGACTGGGATGGTGTGGGTGCCCCCTAGCTTCCTGCTGGCCGGCTGCTGTCCCCCTTTCCTGGTGAAGGCGAAAGAGACACTCGTCAAGATGAATTTTCCTCACTTGTCATCTGAGAGGTGGAAACCCTGCTCTGGTGGCATGAAGAAGACATGTAATGCCTTCTGCAGGCAGGGCAGCTTTACTCTGCCAGATCATTCTGAACACAGAGGATCATGACTGATTGGGGAGGAGAAGATATCCCTTCTGCAGTCTCAACTGTCACCTGCTGGAAGATGCAGGGAAGTAGGGAGGTGGTGGTGGTGTAGAGTGGGAGAGGACATGGGCACAGTTTGGGGGCTGCACTGGTGACATTGTGGTGGTAGCCAAGGTAGGTGTGATCTTCATAGATGTCTAAGCTCCAAACCAGACCCTGGACATAGCACTGGTCACCCCAGGCAGGCAGGTGCTCTTTGGCTTGGGAATGAAGAGGGCTGCCAGGTCCCACTGCAGGGCTCCAGTGCTCCCTCATAGTGCCCAAGGGTGGGCAGCGCTGTGTAAAACCATCACATTGTGTTGGGGTGAGGTGGGATTTACCTGGTAGCTCACAAACAAATACCAATTTTTAGCTGCAGCATCAAATGTTTTCCATAGTGGTTTGAAGAACCTTCTGCTCTGCTGGCCCATCAGCCTGGTGCTTAGGGAGAGGTGCCCAGCAGCACTAAACATGCATGGAAAGGGGATTTTTAAGGTGAACTGACCATTGTTCTGTGTTTCCCATGGAACTGCGCAGCCCTTAAAGGAGATATGATCTGGCAAAAAGCAAATGGCTTATACCAATCCCTATGCTGCCATCTAAACCAAATGAATCTCAAAAGCAAACCAAAGCTATGGCAGCTATATAGTAGCTGGGATGTCTTGTGAGTGAACCAAATAGGTGGATTTGAACCAAAGAAAAAGATTTTCCATATGGATTTCAGTCAAGTCAGAAAACTAAATGCAAAGTCTATTGCCTAGGGACTACCTAAGAGCCTGGGCTACTTCTCAAGAGCCTTGGGGTTATAAATCAGTGTCTTGCTTCCAGCCAATTATTCACAAATTCTGGATTATCACATCAGAACTTGAAATTATATCAGATTAGGCTGTTTAATTTTAATATTTAATAATGTTTTCCTGTTAAAAATTATCAAAGAGTAATTTAACACACACAGTAATGAAACTTTAAAAAGCTCTCTTGCTTTGTTTCAGTGGGTTAGTACCCTGAGCGAGAAATTGATACTGAGTGGAAATTGCCCAACTAATGCAGTAATTCATATCAGGCCAGTGTATTTCATTTATCTGGCTGTATTGTTATCAGTCATTTATTTATCTGTATGGCAGCAGCACCTGGAGACTCCAGATATGAGGCTTTTTGTGCTTCAGTCTATAGGACCATAATTAAAAAAAAATAAGCCTAGACTACAGAGATATTCTATCCACATGCAAGGAAAGAAAGGAGGAGGAAACCTGGGTTTATAAATAAATATGGTAAGTCGGTTGTAGTGGTCGTACTGCACCTGCAGGCCTGTCCTTATAGCCTCTTTGATTACAGCAATTAAGAATGGGCTATAAAACAGGTAGTGCAACGTTATCTTGTTTCCAGTTAATATGTGTATTTGATAAGCTTTTCCTCATCTAAGTTATTTGCTTTTCTCTAATGACCAGGGCTTTGCCAGGCCCAGAGGCCTTCCAAGCTATATTTAGCCTAGACCTACAAGGAGCTCTGGCCTGCCTGTGATGGACACCCAGCTACAGGCTTTTACTTGCTGCAGAGCTTGAACTCCCACTAAACTCTGACTAAATTTGAGACTTTCTATGTATCCACGGCAGCTTCCCCCACAGGCTGTAAATCACCAGCCTCTCCCAGAGGCACCCGGGTGTGAAACACTCTGTCAAAGAAACATGTTTGTATCAATTAAGAATGAGGGTTGGGGAGACTGTGATTAAATAGGTGACTGGCTCCTTAACAGATCTTTCTTATTTGTCTTTCCATACATTCCTGTGTCCCATTTTTAAGTTTATTTTCCTTTAAAAAGCACCCTTTTAGTTTATGTTCTCGGTTTGCTTTCTGTTATATGGAAGAGAAGACACATGGGATCATCCAGATCCCCTCTTTGGTTAAATAAAAATTGGGCATAACAGATCTATATTACAGAAATTGCCAAAGGTAAAGATAGACTCTTAAAAGCGTTTCACCTATCTATGTACATTCCTCATGATTTCAAACCTGCAATAAATGAAGAGAAAATACTATCACCTACTTTTATGGTTCTCATTTCTTTTTGTTTTTCCTGGTGCTCCCTCAGGTTCCGATGTAAATTTCAGCCTTTGTTTTAGAAACAAAGCTCTGTTTCTCATGGTTAGGGAGAAAAGGATGAAAAGGTTAACCTGAAAGTCAAAATGCAGAAGCCACATCAAACAAATCCAGTGTTTTTCTTCATTCCACAGTTCATTTTTCAAGCCTACCCTGAGCTTTGGAGACCTGATCCAACATTTTCAATGTCCTGGCCTGTCAAGAGTGGTATATAGAGTACACAAGGAAGGTAAGCCCTAAGCACACTGGAATTCTACAGCACCGTTGTGTCTGCCACAGAGAACATGGAAAGATTTTAGAAAGAAAATCATAGCACAATGTGGAAAGATAAATATTGTGTGAGGGCTTTGCCTTGCTGCTGTCTTTGACAGGTAATAAACCTAGCATTTTTTAGATTTTTCTTGCTCTTCTGTACAATAAGTGTTCTTGAAGTTCAAGAAAGCTCAGGTAATTGAACGCTCAGCACAAGTAATTAGCATGCACTAATTCTCCTTTAACTCTTTCTTTCTCTACAAAGGCACATTTGTAATGATAGTGCTAAATAACATGAGTTTGGTTTATCAAGTACTGATTTTATCATTTACATGAACATTATTATATATATATATATATGCTAGGAATTACCAGGAATTAGAGACATTATATAATAGATACCTCACTAATTTCCAATTTTAATTTCAGTAGTTACTTAAAACAGAACTGTATGTGGACTCTGATACAGTAGGTCCTGGCCAGCAGTTGATGGACTCCTGCTAGCCCCAGAAAGCTGTAGCCATCCTGGAGTTACTTCATCATGGAGAACTTCATCACTTACTACCTTGGGTGGCAAACAAACATTTTTTAAATGAACTAGACCACTCTTAATCTTCACAATGTCATGTGTAGCACTGTGGAGAACCCATCACCTAGCCTGTAAGTGGAAGTATTGCTGCTGAAAGCAAAATTTGCCCATTCCAATGACACCCATGTGTTTTATGAAAAGGAAAAACACGTTATGCTTTACTGAAGACATTGAGACCACAAAAACAGGCCACACCTGGTAACCTGGTAACACTTTGTGAACACACCTAGTGTGAATTTAAGGAAATGTGGAACTTGCACTGATGCATCTCCCCAGGGAGCAAGAACCATATAGAAACATTTGAAAAGCAAGGAAGAGATGTAAATACATTGAACCTTCATGTTGCTTGTTTTCCAGCTTGGAGGGGTTTTATGTGCTTTATTACCCAGTGTTTAGTCACGGTGCCTAAATAAAAGTTGTGCCTAAGTATCAGGAAGCAAGGACCAGCATTCGAGTCATGCCCAGTGTGGGTCCTGACCATACTGCAAGATATGCATCTGTGAATTAAAACCACTTAAGAATAAGGGTACTGTGCTGCCATTATTTAATGTTACTTTGAATTAAAAACTTTGGAAGTTTCTTCAGAGGTTCTTGTGCATAAATACCTCACTAGGCTAGTGATAAAATAAAATAAAACAAAACAAAACCTGAGACTGTTCCTCTTGTCTGTTTTTCAGGTACTTTCTCATTGTAGAAACAGAAACCATGAAGGATTCCAAATGAGCAAGGCTCAGAGTGCAGGTACCCAAATGGCTGTGATTTATCTGTGTGCTCCTTTACACGGCCTTAGCTAATGTTAGATGTCTCTTTTCTGGCACAAATAGCTGTAGATTTGTCTTGCTAAAACAACTTGCTTTAGGTATTGTTTTCAGCTGCTTTGCATATTGCCAAAACAAAGATGTTAAATCTGTTTCATTTAATTCAGGCCAACAGTCAAGATTCAAACCAAGTTTTGAGGAGTTGGCAGAATTAAGCAGTGACTTATTCCTTTGTATTATGAAAATGTTATTCATTTTAATATGTTTGTCAATCTAAGTACTATGTTTTTAGCATGGTCATTCTGAAAGATTGCCTCTCAGAACACTATTTTCCTAAATTATGTAGTCTGAGATAAATTATCTTAAGCAGTTTTGCATAAATCAAGCAGCTGGGATGAGTTTGAGGCCACAATAAATTATATCTTTATCTTGCTTTGCATACTAATTACTGTAATAATCGTGACACTATTGTTGTCCATACTACTTCAGACTGCAGGGAGGTTATAATTCAGTTTTAATAGTTTAAAACAACTCTTTGCCATACCAATGTTTTCATTTAGTTTGTTATATTTTGGAATGCACAAATAATTTATTTAAATAAAGGTATATACAAATATGATGAAGGAAAAACTCTACAGAATTCAGTACAATGGCTGCATGCACTGGGGATGACACTATGATTTGCTTCATAGGAGTGGAGTATGAACTGAAAACTAGGAAAAGTTTTGACCGTGTGCTGAAAATCCCATCACCACATCGAAGGGTCTTCAAACCTGCAATACATATTATGAATAAAAAAAATAATAAACATTAAACACATTTTAAAGCCCCTTCTGAAAAATTCAAAGGTAGAACTACCTAAAATTGTAATTTTAATCATCGCAGCAATAAGGAATACATATGCATATTTGCACTTGAAGATTGTATATGCAATCCCCATCAAAGCAGAGAAATCCTGGTTGGCCAGATGTCTATGCTTGGGTACCAGAACTTGTCCCTCCATACTTCTGCCCAGATGGCCTGTTCTTACACCACTGAGACTCACTGAGAGGCTGCTTCATGCCATTAAGTAGCCCTTAATGAAATGCACGTAGAAAACTACAATATGTTGAAATACAAATAGAGGTATCATCACTTTTACTCAGGAGTAAACAGTTTCCAAAGAGAACTCACTGAGAGAAAAGAAACCACCCCAAAACCAAAAGACCCCGCATGTTGTGGTGTTAGCAGCTTCAAACAAAACTGAGGTCCACAGCCACCATCCTCAAATATTATCCTGGTAGTCCACTGCTCAATATCAAACATTTGTAATAAGTGTTGAAAGGGGCGCTGAGGGTAGCATTTGATCTAAAGGTCCTCCACTTGCCAGTAGCTGCTTGGTCCACACAGAAAGTCAACAAGTGGGAGAACATGGAGAGAGACATAAGGAAATACATTTGGCATAACTTTTGCAACCCCAAAGTTGGGTGACTAAACAGATAGTCTGCCTCCTCTCACTGGAGAGACACTGACACCCTGAGAAGACAACTGACCCCTTTTTAGGGTGGAAGGCTCATTTTGGAGATACCCATCTCTCTGACTGACTGCAAAGGCAGCCTAGACAACTGCTTCACAATAGATGCCTAACTTTTAGAGGCAGTAGTACGGGAGACACATCCTGTTATTAAGTTTTAAAGTTCTTCTCATGACTCCCTAGGACCAACAAGATCAGAAACATGCCACCTCACATGTTTTTGTCATAAGAACTTCTACTCAGGTCAAGGTGCTTTCTTTTCTTATGCCTTAATTTCCTATTTTTAACTGGTTTCTATAAAAATCTCTCTGACTTTCTTCATATGGTCAGACATACACCAAGACTGCAAAATACTTTGGGGCATCAATCAGCAAAAGTGAAATGTCAAGCCAGGGCAGCCACCCTGAATACAGTTAAACTGTTTCTTAGCACCTCAACATTTAGCTACAAAGTTCAGTTCCTGAGAACTCATTCAGTGTGTCTCTCTGTCACTGATTCACTGACGGCAAATTACATCTGTTCCAGAACTGCCTGCGTATATTTCTATTTCCAAAACATATACGTCACTAATTTAAGTTCAGAACAATACTAGCCTGCCTTTAATTCATTCATCCAGGCTTCCTCCAGGAGGAAGGCTCAGGCTGTACCTGCTGTACTATATTTGCTGTTTGTCCAGCTGTCCACCCCTGCAAGGCTGTCCTACCTTCCCCACCAGCTTTCAAACCCTCTGGACAATTTCAATCAAGTCAGAGAGAGGTGCAGATGTCTCAGAGATATTAAGTTCCTGATGTGCCATGAAACACAGGACTGGGTAGAAAGAAGATTTAATTATGTCCTCCACATGGAGGAAAAAGCTGGAGTGGGGTTCAGAATCCATACAGGGTTTTATCCTAGAAAACATATCCATAGGAAACTAGACATCATTGTTCCCAGTACTCGCATAATTGTCATCGATGAATGACAAATAGCATACTCAGTGTAAAGTGCTGTTACAGGGGGTATGAAATAAAAATCTGTTTCTCATCAATTCTTGATCTTAAATGCAGACTAGTTTGTTATTTTGCTCATGAGTTTTTGCTCCCTGGTGTGTTATAAATAGCATTATTGAAACAATAATAATAACCATCAAGTTTTGTTATGAAGGGGTGAAAATTACAGAGAGTATTAGACTTTGTACTACCCTGTGTGTTGCCTCAAATTCATGGCAGCGGAAATTTCCCATTATGTGAGGGCTCTGCCTTGTCATTACCAAACACAAAATAGTCTAATACGTTTCACTGCACTCCATGCAGTTTTTTTACATAAGCATCTGCAGAGAAAACTGCATCCCCACAGCTGCTGTTAGTCATCAGAACATAAGTCAAGGGTCTCCCTGTGCCCAGAACTGCAAGTCTCACAGACAACCTCCCTTGATGGCAGCAGAAATTTTGGTCACCTTTCAGTAACAAGATCCTGACCTAAGTTCTGCATTACCACCTATTATGCTTAAGCACTTAACTAGTCTAATCGAGCCTTTGTCCAGCTGATGAAAGGGTGGATGATTTGCCTGTAGACTCCTGAGACAAATACTGTGTAAAACATTTGTTTCTGCTGTAGAAGTATTATCAGCGAACTTCAGGCTATCACTAAAGGCTTAGACCGAGCTCATTCTTCCTTGACAGAATTAAAACCAGTCTTTTCTTTCCTGAGCCAACTCCCCCCCCCTGCATCTTACTTTTTCAACATACTTACTTTTCTGCTGTGTTAATTGTAGTCACTACAAGGATCGTTACAGAACTCGATAAAAACAGGACGTACATTTGAGTTCCCACTGTAGCTTGAAACACCACTGTTATTTTAAACCAGGTACAAATAGAAATACAAAGGCCTTTTTTCCCTTTTTAAAATAATAGATACAAAACCAATGTGAAAGACTGTATTTCAAAGACCAGCCATAGCCATGCGTTTGTGTATAAGTTAACGCATGTGCATATTTACCACCCATACATCTTTAAAGGCAAAACTTAAATCTGCATGAGTAGAAATATGCCGTTTTGGCAGCTCTAATCCATAATGAATCATCATTAGGCATCAGCATACAATTCTGTGTAATTAAGCCCAGTGTGGGGCAAGCACTGTGGGAATGCTTCCCTTGCTTCAAACAGCAGGTATGGCCCGCTCCCAAAATCAGGAAATGAGGAGACTGGGCTCCATGATACCTGGTAAGGCATTTCTTGCATTCATAAATGGTGCTAGCTCTTAACCAAAAAAGGAATTAAAATGCTTTTTAAGGACATGTTTATACAGCCGTTGATGGATCCCCGTGGTGAAACAGATTTATTGATAAAAAATGAAAGCGTTAAATCTAAATGAGAAGTGAAAGCCACCATAAAACCTCTTCATACATACCTGGATCTAGGAATATTTTCTGTGCTTTCCCTCAACAAGAGGTCTGAGATCAGTGTCTCTGGGCTTGATCTCTTTCCATATCTAAGGAAAGAGAAAAAAAATGTATTTTTGTACATGTCAGTTTTTAAAAATGAAGACTAAGCACAGAACCATTTTCAGGAAAAAAAAAAAAAAGAACAGAGCAAACATAAAGACAACATTCCAGCAAGTATTTTAACTTGACTTGACTTAGCCATGTGAGAAAAATGTTCACTCTTCAGTATTTCTTTGGATATATTTTTTCCATAATCCTCTTACGTGATGGTATTGAGAATCTCTCAATATTCCTCAGTTCTATGGCTGTTGCTAGATACTCCCAGGCCTTGCACCCGATTAATGTGAGCATGGAGGAAAGGGGAGGAAGCTGGGCATGATGTGACCTCTGAGCATGTCATTCCTGACAACAACCCCAGTTCCACCATCTCATTAACTTTTGCACTGTTTTGGATGCTACTCTATTGTAAATGAGGGGTCAATTTTATCTATTAACTGAATAGGAAACTAACTCAGATACGCCATATTGTCCAAGGAACTGGCCAAGATTTATTAAGATAACTACTACATTTGGGGCTGCCCAACACATAGCACATTAGGTCACAAAAACTGAGATACCCTAAGGTAATCATCACTTTTGAACTATATGGCCAACAGGAGAGAAACATTTCTGAATCAGAGGAGTTCTTCAGTTAATTGGGATATCACTGGCCACCTTTGTCCTGTATTTACACAGCAGCTTTTTGTTTGTTTGTTTCTTTGTTTAAAATCCTGGATTCTACAGATTGCTCAACAGTTAAAAGTACCACAATTCCTGGTTCTTGGGAAGGAATTTGCTCTCTTTTCCTGAGAAAACAAAAGCAACAAAGAGCAGCCAGCTTGACAGACACTTCATCACTATAAGGATTCATTAGCTTAAGAGTGAGGACTATAAGCAAACTCTCCCTTGGTTGGAAAGAACCAAGATCGTGGTTTGTAACTTGTGTATGTAATTAGTCTGAATCACAAAGTACATTAAGAGATAACAGCTTTGTGAACACTGCTTGCGTGAAATTCTGATTCCAGAGAAATCAAAGGTGTAATTAAGGATTTAGATTTTATTCACTGCTCTCAAGACTTTTTCTCCAATGACTTGATCTACATTTGTGGGGGGGAGGAGGGGGGAGAACCCAAAAAACCTTCCCAAACTATATTTAAAAAGCTAGCAGTTTTACCTACTAATGATATAACTTACTGAAAAGTGGAAGTGTATCTCGCTTTTCAATCATTTTATTCAACTTTTTGTAGTTTTACACTGCTTTAATCATTTTAGTACATCACCTGTGCCCCAGAAAGACAAAGCATCTGTTTCAGAACTTTAAAGTAAATTTCTTAATCTAAACTGAATGAAAGCAGGTATCTGAAAAGAATCAGTCAGACACAGCAAAATGCTATTACAATAACGCAATCAAGCATGATGCTGAATCAAATACCTTGCACTCCATCACCACAAAGGGATTTCTCTCTTTCTACTTCCCTACTCCCATTAATATGGATGGGACCTGGACTTCAAACTGAGGGGGAATCTAATTTGCTGTTGTTTTAAAGAAATCGATTAAACAAATCAGCAGCTTGTTTCACCAGCTCACACTTGGGCTAAACTCCCACTCTTCTCTCAGAAAGTTTTGTCTGGATAAGAAGTGCAGAGATTCGGTCAAATCATGAAGACGACTGTGTGGGAGACATATTTTTTAGATGAATCCCTTCAGTGCCTGGGTGTTGAACCTGCTGTGCTGCTACCTGTGCTGGATGGACCCACCAAGTCCTCGTACAGAGAAGCTGCACAGGAGGCAATTGGCACGCAAGTCACCAACTGGGCTGGACAAGGAGCAGCTGCTCTTCCTATGTCAGATGATTGAGCCTCTGGTCTGCCCCAAAATCTTGCCATGCTACATGACAAATCATGCTACAATGCTACAGCCCTAATAAAAACACCTCATGGACAAAGTCAATCTCTTCTCACTGAAGCAAATGCCTTGGGAGATCTTCACTCCAGCTGCTTCGTATTTGCTCGCTGTCTACCCTGCTCTACCCGGGCCCAGCTCTGAGACAATGTGAACACAGAAAGTCAGGTCTTTGCTGTTTTGGAACCGCTTTCATCAAATATTATTGCTGTTTTAAAAGAGCAAGGCTCCAAGCTTTGTGAAAATACCTGGTCAGATTTTTATGCTCAGCTTGAGACATCAAGGCCTCTTTTTGGGCATGCTGGTAACCCACAACTTCAGCTGAAGTCAAAAAGATTGAAGAGTAAACATGCTTATTCTAATTAGGGACATAGAATCTCAGACTCAGCAGAATCTCAAAGCTTGCCATGAAAAGTTGGGTCTTGGGAGTCATATCCCATCAATGTCCAAGGCCAGCAACAGAAGCTTAGGAATCTCAGAAGCATCTTGTAGGTCTGATGCAGAAAACTGGCAAAGAAACCCAAGTTCTCAAGGTCTGGTCCCTTCACATTAAAGGGACATGAAGTGGAAGCATCCGTATTGTTAAGTCAGACACACTTCCATATTCTCTGTGAAGCCTACAGTTCAAGCCGTATGGAATAGCCTTACTGTTTTGCTACAGCACAGAAGAGCCACAGATGCAAGAACAAGCTATGAGGGACAAAAGGAAGAGGGCCTGTTGGCAAGAGGGAGCACAGGTAGTAGCAAGCAGCAGGAGGACTGATTCAAGGAAGGATGGGTTCGGAAAAAGCCTGTTGAACACTGCAGTAGAGAGGTATGAGGCAAGGATGGTTTGGAGAACAGAGGTGGGACTTATCCAAAGATACATAGACTCCTGGAGGGTAAGAGTCTCCATCTGTGCTGGTCACCTTAGGCTTCTTTTAAGTCATAAAGACCTGTCACATAAGGAACAAGGGCTCTCATCAGAAATGAGAAGTTTGAAACAGGCCTGGTGACCTGCACCCTACCAGTACCTGTTTCCCTCAGTTAACCTCAAAGGGGTATAAAGCTGATGGGCACAGATGTCTAAAGCTAAGTGAGATGGATCTGAAGGAGAAGGGTCTCAAAGGAGAGAGGGAGCAAAGCAGCTGCACAGACAAGGCCTAAAGACAAGAAGAGAACGATGGTCTGGAAGGAAGAAGCTTCATGGGAGCTGTGGGTCTCAGTAGCTCAGAGAGGAACAACACTCAAATGCTTGGCTTAGGCCAGAAGCAGAAGCCAGGGGGATGAGCCAGAAGACTATTCATAATCACAAAATCAAACAAGACAAGATGAATCTGTAGAGGAAGAAAGCATTGATCTCCTCAACCTTTCCCAACGTGCTCTCACTGCTCCATCTCACCAGTTGCACAGCGACCAGGCAGCAGGCACCAGGTCTGGTGAGAGGCCGAGCACAGGTCACTCACACACCATCAGGAGGAGCAGGGTGACCCCCTGCACCCCTCCATCTCCCCCTCACTGCAGGGCTCCTGAGCACCACCAAGCACAAAAGGCAGAGGCAAAAAAGCGGCAAGAAGAAAGAAAGCTTGGAGCACACCTGCTGAAACAGACTGAATGACTCAAATTCTTAGACCAGACCAAAATGCTTCAAAAGTTATTGATTCATTTGTCAAGTGACCGTGTCACTGCCGAAACAGGGGACCTCTAGGAGGCCATTTAAGCTTTCCAAAGGGAGGTGACAATTACTTTATTTCTGCACTGTTAATTCACCGCACAGTGGAAACAGCACAGCTTTTGGGTTTTTGCTTTTTTTAAACTTACGTAGTCAACTTTAAAACGTTGAAGTTGCTACTGTGGTTTTTTCTGCCACTTTCCTTGTACTTCTAGGTCAATTTTGTCCCTTTAAATATAAGAGAGTGGGTGGGAAACCTAGGTGAAATCTGAAGAACAAAATTTAAATTCTGCATTGTTTTATCCATCGGCAACACTGCTTGGGTTTTTTTTAAATATGATCTGGTTTTGGGCAGTCTTTGAAATGAGAGATGAAAGAAACAAAAGAAGAGATGAGAGACCAGCCTGGAGATCCCACCACACAAAAGGGAAAAGGGGCAGAACTTGAGGATCAGATTATTTTAGCAGTAATCTAGATAAAGAGTTATCCAAGCACAGGCTATCACACAGCAGCATGCCATACGCATGAACGAGTTGGGAATATTGCTTTAAAAGTCCAGGATAGAAGAACTGAATTTCTATCAGCCTCTTCATCTGTGTTATGCTATTAGTGCACTGGCAGAAAATGTTATGGGTTTGCTGGGAAAGCTCTCAGTTACACGATAGCCTGCCTTCTAATCTAATTCTTCAGACTTCTAGAGTCTGAAAGCCTAATTTTAGACTTCTCATCTGGTTTTGATATTAAAGAAATAGATAAATATGTCAAAGCTCTTCTGGGTCACACTCTGTTCAGGGACCTCAGAGGAAACTTCTATTAATCACACACACTGAACTGGACAGATGCTAAAAAATATATAATTTTTAATAATAATTTTTAATGCTTTTTTCAGGTTGAGCCTTTACCCTTACTTTAACAAGTAGAGTCATCCCTAGAAACCCAGTGAGAGATAGTCAGGTTTCTCTTTCTCTTTCAGCTTGGGCTTGAGTTCTTGCTTGTGATCTTGAGAGAGTTTTTGGTAGGACTAGATGGGTTTTTCAGCGCTCACAGCTGCATGAAGGAGCTGTCAAACCACAAAGCATCTGAACTCCTACAGCTCCTCAGCAAGGCAAGAGGGGCACTTCTTCTCATCAAAAACCTTCACTAGAGTCAGCGGGAGTAACAGAAGTGGGAAAGTGCTCCTACTGCCCTGTCTTAACACTCTCCAATTCCTGGGTTAGTTATAGTTTCTCTCCCTTTTGGAGGGCTCTGCCCCTCACACTTCTGCCCACCAGTACTAGAAGGGGCTGAGCGAGTGGAGGCAGTTTTGACACCCCCGCCCCCTTCTCCCAACTTGGATGGTGGAAATTCAGCTCTGGACCCGGAGGCCACGGGTGGGTGCGTGGCTGTCACTCTCTAAAGGGACTCTGTGCACCGCATCTTTCTCCGTGCTGGTGGGGGAGACACCCAGGCGTGAGGGGACACCCTACTTCCCTCCCCTCCACCTCGCCATGGAAAAAGGCAGCCCAGGAAAGAGGGAGAAGGGGATGCTGGCCCCCAGGAAGGGGGCCGCTCTGCCTACCTCTGCCTGGTGATGAGGTTGATGTAGTGCCTCAGCGCCGAGTAGTATCTGGCCATGTCCTCTGCGGGGGCGTCCTCGCCGGGGCTGTCCGGTTTGGAGGGGTACGCCTCTGCCAGCGTCCCCAGGCAGACCAGCAGCGACAGGGCGAAAGTCAGCACCGACACCCACAGCCTCACGGTGCCCTGCATCTGCACGGTGGGGTGAGGTGGGATGGGATGGAGGAGAGCCGTCGGTCAACACCTCGCCCCGACGCCGGGACCAGCGCGGCCGCCCCCAACGCGCCCCTGCCCGGGCCGCCCCGCGCCCCCCGTCCCCATGTCCGTCTCCGTTCCCCATGTCCGTCCCCGTCCCCATGTCCATGTCCGTCCCCGTCCCCATGTCTGTCTCCGTCCCCGTCCCCAAGCCCGCCCCGTCGCGGCACTCACGGCGGCGGCTGCAGCGGGGCGTCTCTCGGCTCAACGAGGCGCTTCTGCCCGTGGGTCGGGGCTCCCGAGTGCGGGGCTCCGCGCCACGCCGGGGTGTTTTAAGGCTTCCTCGGCAGGCAGGAGGGGCCTCGGGCGATCACGCCTCGCCTGCTCCGGTTCCCCCCCCCCCCCCCTCCCCGCACCCCGCTCCGCCTGCCCCTGCCCCGGGAGGGGCACCGCGGCCGCGGCCGGGCGGGGACGGGCGGGACCGAGGGGGCGGGCGCTGCCGCTGCCCCCCCCCCCACCCCCCGCAGCCCCCGCACCGCCCCCGCCGCCCCGGCGAATCCCACCCGAGGGCTGCAGTCGGGGTCTCTATCTCCCCGGGCTCTGCGTTCGGTGTCCCGAGTCCCGGGTCCGGCCGTGGGAGCCCGCGGGGGCCGTTACCGTGCGGCCGCCGAGCCTCCCGGTGCCCGAAAGCGTCAGGGGAAGGGGCACCGAGTGTGGGGAACGGGTTTACCCCGCTCCTACTGCACTTGAGCTTCTAAGCTGCCGAAAATAAAGCCACGAAAGTAAAGGTTTGGTTTGGGGCAACCGAAAATACCAAATCAGTGCCACGGGCTCAGACCAACCCAAATCATTCTATGAGTCTGCGAGCATTACCTGTGAAATGGGTACATCTTGAGGCTTAGCTCTCCCCCGGGGACAGGCAGCAGAGCTGCAGCAATGAAACTGTACCTCCCTCCTGCCTGCTCTGCCAGGGGGACCCTCTACACCCCTGCCCAGGGCCACCTTCTATTCTGGTTTATTCCTATGCCTGAGCCACAGAAAATAGCTCACCAGTGTCATGGGATCACACCAGCCTTTCCAGAAGGCTTTCCAGCCTGTCCTGACCCAAGGAACCCACTGCTAAATCTGGGACGCGGCAACATGGGACTACAGGGACTGATCCAGCCAAGGTGCCAGATTTACATGTCTCCCTAAACTTGTCCAGCCCTAGAGTCAGTGGGGAGGGATGGGCGCCCTGACAGTGATTTGATCTCTTATAAGCAGCGCAGGCATCTTCCAGCAACATATCCTTTTCCAACAAACTAGGTGACTAGGCTAGACAAGACCACCAGACCACCAGACATCAGACCACCAGAGTGCCTGAAGTTGGGTAAGTTGAATCCAAGCCAAAAAAAGTTTCAGAATTTGTGAGAAGTTTGGTAGAGTTGGAATATATTCATACATACTAGTAAAATTAATTCTTTAGAAACAGGTCATTTCATCAGCATCTTGATGACCAATGACTAATTCCAGTTGGAATGACAAATTATGACTCTGATCGTATCGTATTTTACTTTCATTTGAAGGTAAAATAACAATCACCCAAGAACAAACATTAAACATACTGGCAGAAAGCTTTAAGAAATATTCTAAAATTATATCATACATATACTACTGTAAATGTAGTTATTAATTTCTATAGTTATTATCATATGCAGTTAATGTCTTAATAATAATCCAACAGGTTCTGAAAAACAATATTCGGTTCACAAGAGCAAAGCCAGAAATTGTTTTCATCACTCCAGAAACAGAATCTCAACATTATCTAAAAAAAAATCCCTAGCAAATAAATGGCTCTTGCAGCGTGCAAGGAGGGTCACTGAACTATGTTCATTTCAAGCCATGGAAGCAAAGAAAATTCCAGAGTTCTTAAGGTCAAGAGATATTTTGAAATCTTCATGAGTCCACTGGTCACAAATCTTACAGCAAGATTACAGGCTGCCTTTTGTCACATACTGAGTCAAGAATTTTAATGCCTGTGAATAATTTTCCGTGCCACAGCCCGCAACGCTAGCTCCCAATTTCAGCAGATCTGTGCACAGGGTGACATCACATCTCCCCAAGTGGCTTCAATGCACCCTCACGCTCTGTGTCCTCCCACCAGCAGCACTCCTGCACATTTGGTGCTCACCCTCACGTTGGCTCAACAGAGGCAGCTGATGTGACAGTCTGATACGTGTGACACTGCAAATGCCCCAGAGAGCAGCTGTGCTCTGGCTCCATCACTTTCCCTTTGCCACACTGAATTCAATAAGCTGCCTAATCCAAATCTTGCATTGATCCAGTTTATCAGCTTTTATGGGGTGTGGGGGACAAGCAGTGACAGCACCACAGACTGAAGCATCCGGGAAGGTGTGCCACAATGACAGCCCTTACCCACTTCAGCCTGATTTCTGACACAACCATCTCCCACCAGCTCACAGGACTGGGGGTGACTCTCTCACCAGTAAACTCTTTTACCACTTACAGCTGAGATTGCTTCGCACCACTATTTTTACACCATCAGTCTTCAAGGCAGTTCAAAGAAAGAAGAATAAGATAACAGACAAGCAAGCAGAGCAAGATAAAGGTGAAGTCTGGGGTCTACATGCTTACTTGGGCCATAAGGAGGCAACAGCATTCCCCCATCACGGGTATGTCTGCATTGTTTGACGCAGCAGTGTCAAACTGGGCTGGCTGTTGACATTTCCAGAAACCCTAGATGAATCCCTGGTCTTTTCCTAGCGATGAGGTAGAAGGAGTAAGCTGCTCCCTCCAAGGAAATGATTAACACCTCGTACCTGCAAAGTCCCTCTACAAAATACTGGGTCTGGAGCAACAGCTCCCCACAAAAATAAGGCACAGGCCATGCTCAGAATCAGTGTCCTCCCAGCGTGAGGAGGAGTGAGGGAAGTCCTCTCTCTTGCACGGGAGGAGAAATCAAATTCGCCTCCCAAATGAGACAGCAGTTCCTGCAATTGGCAGGGTCTGGGGAGAGGTTTTCTCCCCTGTGGCACCATGACCCGAGTCAACTCATCTGTTGTGTCTTACCTTTGGATGAAGGAGCATCTCCCAGTTTGCTGCTGAGTTTGGCCTCACGCCTCTCCTCCGAGTTCATGAGCTGTCAAACCTCACCGTTCTCACTGCACCTCTGGAATATCATTTCTTTTCATACAGTTCCAGAATTTAATTTGGGAACCCCAAAATTTTACTCACCCTGCTTTCCACGACGGCCATTTCTTCTAACAGTTTTGAGACACTGCTCAGCTCCAGACGTGTGTTTATGCCCCATTTCTTCATTTAAGATTAAGCATACAGCTTCGAGCTTTCTTGAGTCCAGATTGCATTAAACAGGGGCACGATCTTTGCCTTAATCAAAACAAAATTTAGTTTATTAACTTTGGACAGAATATTATTTATAACATTCTTTCTGTGGTAGGCATGGAATTAAAGCTGTTCTTTATTATTACAAACACACGTTATGTCATTTTCTCAAGGAAATAAATTAAGCTTGTGTGCATTATTGATCCTAAACTAACATTCCACAGTAGCTCATTAATAGTACTTATTTTACATAGAAGAACAAGATCAATCTTCTAGTACAACGAAAGTGTTAAAAATTGGAGCCTGAGGAAGAAAAGACTTTTGTGGTACTAGAGACCTGGAAATGGCAGATTTTATCAGTTGATGTTGCCTGTGCTCTTGCAGTTAAAATGTCTCGCTAAAGGTTTCCATTGCTGAGCAAACCTTCCAGAAATGCTGAATCTTTAGGACTGGAAGTTCAGTCAGATAAGCAGTGGATAATTATTCAGTAGTCACATGAATTTATCTGAACCTATTTGAACAGAAAATGGGGCTGTTAATCTCATGAAATCAGGCTCTCACACACTTTACAGTATTGCTAATTTCAGTCTGCCTACTCCAGAAAAGCTTCTCATTGTGCTTTTATATATCACACCAGTACCCGTATTTCCAAACTTTTATGTGTCCCTTTCAGCACTTTTATCTGCTTCCCCCTGCACATACTGGTAAGAGTTGAAAGCGACCACCCCTTTCTGCTTGTTCAGCAGTAGTACCGTTTTCAAGAGGCATCCTTGCAAGCCCAACAAGAGTTAAGCAGTTTTGTAATACTTATCAAAATTTAGGGCTCTGGCTAAGTACAAATAACATGAAAGTATAAAAGAAAAGAAAAAAACTATTGGATCAAACCAAAAGCCCATCTATCTTGCCCTCAATGGCATCTCAAAGCAGATTCCTAAGACTGTGAGAATACAATATGCCATTTTCCCACTGTACTTTTTCCAACATCTAGAAAATAGAATCATAGAATGGTTTGGGTTGGAAGGGACCTTACAGATCATCGAGTTCCATGGGCAGGGACACCTCTCACCAGACCAGGTTGCTCAAAGCCCCATCCAGCCTGGCCTTGAACCCCTCCAGGGATGGGGCAGCCACAGCTTCTCTGGGCAACCTGTTCCAGTGTCTCACCACCCTCACAGAAAATAGTTCCTTCCTAATCTAATCTAATCTAATCTAATCCAATCCAATCCAATCTAATCTAAATCTCCCCTCTTTCAGTTTAAAACTGTTACCCCTCCTCCTATCACTACTCTCCCTGATAAAGACTCCCTTCCTGTCTTTCCTGTAGCCCCTTCAGGTACTGGAAGGGGCTATAGAGTCCCCCTGGAGCCTACTCTTCTCCAGGCTGAACAAACACAACTCTCTCAGCCTGTCTTCATAGGAGAGCTGCTCCATCCCTCCGAGCATCTTCATGGCCCCCTGCTGGACCCATTCCAAACGGCCCATGTGGCTTAGGAACTTCCTAACTGGCAGGTGAGATTTTGAATATTATAGTAAATATTGAGCATTGCCAGCATCCTGTGGCAGAGCCTCACAGCATTTCTGCTGGGGGTTATAGTGGGGATTATAGGACAGGAATGGAAGCCATCTGCTGGTACCATCTCTCTGTTACCACTTTGATGTAGCTACCTACTCCTGCAAGACCCCTCTCCCCATAGCGCCAGGACAGTCCAACACCTGGGAGATGGGTGTTATTCACACCCCGAGGTGGTGGGTGTCTCCACGGGCTATGGCAGTGTGACACCGCAGGCACCAAGATGCCACGCTGAGCCACAGAGCCATCTGTGTGGCACCTCATGCCCTCTGGCAGGGGAAGGGAAAGGCAACTCTCAGTGACATGAACTACTCCTGGTGATGTACCAATGGCTCCCATAGAGCCACTTGACCGTGAGCTGCAGACCCAAGATGTAATACAGATAAATTCTTTGCTATTTAAAGCAATGCAGTTCACAGCTTCCCATCAAAGGCCCTGCAAGCATTTGACTCACCGTCACAGCAACATATGACTGGAAACCAAAAAAAAAAAAACCCACCTCATTTCAGTGGAGTCTCTAATGAAAGTTGTTGTTTTGCTTTTTTTCAAAAAACCACCAGAGAGACTTCTGAAATGCTGCAACAAGGTCAGAGGGGCATCAACAATTGTCCTGAGGACACACAGTACAATGCACAGTTTTGACAGGAACACAACCATACTCAAATAAGCAACAAAACCAAGCCTAGAATTTGCAACTGTAATGAGATTTGTTTTGCCATACCTTCTTCCCTTTCCCACTCCCCCAGGACAACAGAAAAGCAAAGATAGATTAGTAGGGTGGAGATCAGAACACTGCAACACATCTGCTGGTGAGACCAAAGTTACTCAGGAGCAGCTTACTAACTGCTCTAACAGCTAACTAACTAACTAAGAACATAGTGTTTCAAGCAAATTAATCAACTGTTTATATCAGAAACAACAAATTCTCTACACTGAAAGAAAGTGATTTTTCATGCATATGAGATCAGGAAGTTGGCAAACCTGTCATGAATTAAAGAATTACTAGAATTACCAGAATTACTAGAATTAGCCATTCTCTACTTCAGTGTATGTGTTGACTTCAATCCAGTTCAAGAGGGAAGTAGGAGAAAAAGGGAGAGAAGTCCAGACAGGCTACACTGTAAGATTGTGCTGAGTGACTCTGCCTGAAAAGGAAACAACAAAGACTTGCCTGAAACGTAGGAGATATCAGAGGTTGATGGGATTGTGCCAAGGACTGAAGAAATCCAATCAAACTTACATGGAGAACTGTCACACATCTTACCTGCAGGGAGTAAATCAGAGAGACAGATATAAGAAAGACATCCACAAAGGCTTCTGGAAAACCCTGCTATGTGTGTTCATTCACAGAATATTACCACTTACTGATATGTGCACTGAAGCAAATTCATCTACATCCAAGCACTGGAGCTGAAAAACATCCTTATGCTTAAAATGTGGATATTATACACAAACACACAGACCTCCCTCATCTTCTCTCCTGGCAGATTCACAGACCAAGCAGAGTCAGAATCACTTCTGCCTCCTGTCCTGCAACATTGACGCAGCTGAGAGGTAACTTTATCCCAGATGGTGTTATGATTTCGTATGTGTTGAATGTTTTATTACTCGTCATGGCACACAGCACAGGAAACCTGAAGTGCCAAAGTTGCAGCACTTTTTAAAAGCAGATCTAAACCTGGAAGCAGGGGTGATAGATTGATTAATTCCATGGTAATACAGGAAGGGATTTGCCTCTCTTGGCTTTGGCTGTCCAAAAAAGTAAGCTCCTGCTTCAAAAACTGGTTCTTATGGTCAAAAAAACCCACAAAAAGGCAGGTAGCTGCAGAACAATTCACCTAAGATAAATGTCCATCACAACTGGGACCCCACTAGGACTCCTCTCTCCCCGTCATCTTAAAATGTAGAGGTCATAGACTACCTACTTATGCACAGTCAAAGAAACCAAAAAACAAACCTCAAACTGGTGAGAGAGAACCCTTCACCATCACAAGGGCTGGGATACCACAGAGGACAATAACAGCTGTCCATACTAGAGATCATTCTTCATTTATACATTTGGCATGCACATTTGAAATAATAGGCCCAGGATTTAGGAAAGGGTCATACACCTAAGTTGGTGTCATACCAACTGTGCTGGTCTCACAGAGCAGTGACACATGGGAATGTCTTGATACTCTCCTAAAAAAATGCCTGAAGGGTCCTGGCTGTGCACTGGCCTGATGCAGTTTGATTGTACCTGAGCTAACAGCTTTTCACTCCTGCTAAATAGACGAGTGCCATCAAATAAATTCCATGTTCAGCCATTAATTCAATAATTCTGACATCAGGAAAGAAATGTTTATCCATTATTCTGTTTTTTCTCCCCCACAAACCAGTGCAGTTTGGAGCAAAAGAGTGTGACAGCTGTAATGGTAAGGGCAAGCTTATTTTGTATATGACAAACGAAACAAAAATATAGATTACAAACTCTAGCATTAAAACACACAATCTAAAGTTCTTACACTGTTAAAGCTCATTATTTATTATTTATTTTATCTAATTTTAGTTCTTATAATCTCCTCTTAATCCACTTACACAACTTTCTGTCAGGCACTAGGATCCAGGTACATTAAATCAAAACACAACTTCATGTGTGTTGAAAATTCATTCTGGCTGATAAATATACATTTAATCTCTTTTCCTTTGCTTACATTCTGAGAATATGCTCTTATTTACTAACATCATACATTATTTCATTAAAATTAGCAGTGATATTATTTATGCAAATAGAAGCAATTGAGCAAGAAGTGATAAGGTGCCCCTTACCCTACTGCTGTCCTGTCTGTAGCCTCACCTGGTAATTGTTGCCTACTGAGAAGCTGCATAAGTAAATATGGGGTTACCCACTTTGTAATCATGATGATAATATTTGAGTTTAAGATCTTGCAGACATGCCTTTCTTTCTACACTCTCCCATGAGAGAAGGAACAAACTTGAATTCTTTTGGCTCCCTTTATGCATAACTCTAACCTCCACCCAAAGCAGGAAAAGACAAAGGGCTTTATAAGAGCTGTAAAGCTTGAACGGGAGCCAAATTCTGGGAAGCATCAGTGTGGGTCAGATGAAGGGACCAACTACAGGCTGGAAGCCAAAGGCATCATGCTGCCAGCCGTCCTAAACATACAATACCAGGGCTCTGTTGATAGCTGGAGGGATGGTCTACAGAAAAGACAACAGATCAAGTGTTGACCCTGCTCAGATTTTTAAAAACAGGAGCTTCACAGGAGAGTGTTTTGGTACAGCTTTTGGCATTTGCTCTGCAGAATGTACCTGGCAAAGCGCAAACCTGCTACACAGGATGTCCAACCTTTGAATCTTGAAAGGTCTGGATGTGAGATACCACTGTATTTCACATGTTCATATAAGCTTGATCCTTTCATTCCCATTTGTTGCCCACATGTGTTTGAAGCAACTGATGTGATTAAGCTGCCATCTGCCAGCACTTTGCACAACCCCCCCCTCCAACAATTTCCTGGCCACCTGGGAATGGGAGACCATCACCTCACTGTTGAAGACTCAGTGCTCGTTCACAACAAACATATTGGCACAAACCTAATAATTTTTACTCAGGGATCAAAGTATTATTAGCCAAACAAATATAATCAGAAATCAATGCAGATTGAGGAGGAAAGACATCAAGGATACCCACAAATCTGATTTTTCAAAGGTACTCATCCCCCACAGTATACGTCTGCAACCATATAAAGTATACATGCCTCTGAAATTGTCTGTACATCTGTTTCTGGCCATGTAAAAACTTGCCAAACTTATGATCATTTGCACACTTCAGTATGTCCAAATGGAACCAATAAAACATTGTTCTCAAGAAGCAAAATCTGCAGTGCAATTCCCCAAATCTTATTTGTTTCATAGTAGACTTGACAGATGTTTGTAAAACCAGCCAAAATTTCTCCAGTTATAAGAATTGTCATGATCACTAAATATATTCCAAAGATTTCTTAGCATTTTCCTAGATATCTCTTCTGTGCATTTCCTATGCTCTTAATTGTTCAAAGAATAATTTTTCAGAAGTTTCTGGAATTTTTTTTTTTAGCCAAGCAGAAGATTAAAAAGAAGATCTGTTATTTAAAGGTGTTAGATCAAACCAATCCCTACAGTAATTTTCTCAATCCAGTGGTGCTATTGAGTTGTGGTGGATTCACCGTTGTGATGAATTAACTGCTTTTAATGTGCTGACCTTGCAGTGCAAAATTAGTATGACACAACTTTTCCATTCTCATGGTGATATTATTATTGAGTTTATATTCCCAAGTTTTAGACTTCGGGTTTTTTAGTAAAAGTAACAGCAATACATGGGCAGAAATCAAACAAAATCTCCCCCAGATCCCACCACATAGAAACACATGGGAAAACCTTTGGTAAACATTGGGTTAACTTGGGGTTAGCTTTCCCTACTGGAAAAGAGCATACTAATTCATCTGCCACCCAGGCTACATAAGTACTAATGGAAATAGTTTTAAATACGGTGCAACAAAATATGGTAGCCTGTTTAATTAGAGTGTGCCCACTGGTCAACTGGTATCAGGAGCAGGACACCTACCAGCTATATTTTAAAAGCAGCCTCAAGTATATTTTCAAGTGAATCTTTAATCTTACTGTTTACTATGTTTGAAACCATGTGTTTGCAGCATGTTTCTGCCTCCAGAAGATCTTAACATGCCCATCTAGCCATGGATAGATGATAAAATGTACAGCGTAGGAAACAAACATAAAGGAGACCCTTGGAGGCTAAGTGCCCAAGTCTACATATTTTCTTAAAGTCATAAATCTATAGAATGGTCCCTGCCCTTCTAGGGAGCTTGTAGAAAGGTAAGACAACCCATGTCCAGTTAAGTAGTGAAGAGGATCCATCGAAAAGGGCAGGGTCATTATGGTGTGACATCACCATACAACTAGGAAGCCTTTCTTGTCCTGTGCAGCTTTTAGAAGCAAATTATTCCTATGACGGAGTCCCAAAGTCTCATTTATCAGCAGCTTTGACTGCTGATGTGATATAACAGTGCTAGTACAGGTCAGACTAACAGTGTCAGCAGAGGTCAGTGAAATACTGAGGTCAGTACACTCTGGGTGTATTTCACTGAAACCACATTTACCTGGTAGCTTGCCTGTGCTGTGCATAACTGAAGTACCCAAGCAGTGAATTCAGCTTAATTTGCCAGGGAAAAATACAGCCCTACCCCACCACTAAAGGCAAATGCCATAACAAAATCACTGAGCAGTGCCATTTGAGAAAAAATAAAATAAAATTTGGAATGTCTTCTGCAGGAGCTCAGTAAGCATCCCTTGGTGTACCACACTCTCCGTGGACTAGAAACTCGATGCACAACCTCTGAAGTTATTGCTACCTGAGTGCAAGGTCCCCCAGGGTCCACACAGCCTCAAAAGAAGCTTTTTGTTCCCAAAGTGAATTGTCCTGGGCTGGCATGTAGTAACATTCCTCGGCTGGCATTGATTTACTGCAAGATAGAGGGTGATATCAAAGGACCAGAACACCTCCTTTCTTGTAAGGAAAGTGGGATGAACATGCTTTCCCAGGGAGGAGGAAATTCCAACTGTCATCCTCAAACAAGGAAGCCACCATGTGAAGAGTTCTAGATCCCCAACCCTTGCCTCAGGGATGTGGTATACTCTGTATACTAAAACAATTTTACCTCAAACCAGGACATTGTAGCTCTTGTATTTTAAAGAAACACTGTGAGCGAGAGCCAGCAGACAGGGTTGCCCCTCTCCCTAGAGAATTCCTCTCTTACTGGGTTGAAGAGGGAAATTCTTTAATTTTCTCACCCATACTGGTTTGAGCAGTGGCCCAGACCTAGAAATTTTACCATTACAGTGAACTTACGTGTGAACATGTTCCACATACTCCCACCGTGCCTCCACTGCAGGACTCAGGAGGAGTTTAATCACCTCCCTAACCAAACTGCAATGGCTCCAAATTGCAGGGGAGCTTGATGGGCACTAACAAGTCTGTTGCTTTCAAAATGGAGCCACTGGTTCACTTTGGGTGCTTTCAGCCTCGCAGCTAAAGAATTACGCTTCAAATCTCACCCAGTGACTTAGGCACCCAAATCCCACCTCAATTCAAGTTAAGGTGGAGCTGAGACAGCATGACTTCTGCTTTTTCTTTTTTTTTTTAGTTTAATAAATTAAAACTGCTCCTGAGATCAGTGTCAGTGCCAGGATCAGATTGTGCTGCGGGTCTCTGCAAGCATGATCACTCAACAGAACAAATCTAAGCTAAGATCACCCCAAATGAGGAGCTGCCTCTTCCTTGTCGCTCTGAGGGGCATGCTGCAATTTCCTGGTAATTTTGGAATTCTCAGGGACCAAGTGTTCATTCAGGGAGGGCTCCCGTAAGAGTTGTATCTGTCGGTGATTCCAGAACTCCTCTCAGTGGGATGCAGCACTGCTGAAAAAGGTGTGCTAACTCTTATCAAAAGTACATTTCCATGTGGAGGAAGTTGTGTCCCTAAATGCAAAAACCACTGCTACTGCTGTGCAGGCTGTAAAAGAAATTAACCTGCCTTGGAAAGCGTCTGGATGTCGGTCATACCACTTTATGTGAATTACCTGTTTTGCAAGTTTTTTAAAAAGCATTAACACACGGGGTTTGCAATGGTTTAAAATATCCTCATTGAATACAGTTGGAAAAATACCTATCTGATAGTAAGGATGAAGATAATTTTCTTCTCATTCTGTTCAGACTCTCACAGTATTGAGCTGCAACATGACAGACAGCATCCCCAGGCACCCTTCCCCAAGCCACAGTGTCTGCACCATCAGTCGCTAGCAACCGCTCCAGCTCTCCTTTTTGTTTTCCATTTGGGTTCTCCAGTCACTTTTGACTCTATTTGAAATCCCAAGCTCTTCCAGTCATTCTAACACAATTCAATGGGTTTGGGTTTCATTCTTAAAACTAAAACATTTGCTGCATCTTTTATTCTGGCAAATGTCTGGGCCTGATTAGCAAGTGCTCAGGAAGGTGCTGTCTTCACTGGGGTTTTGGCTTGGACCCATTTAACTGTTATTAAAGGATAACATCACCTACCACATGCTCTCGTGAGACACTGATGAACCTGCTCCAGGAAAAGGGTGAGGGCAGAGGAAGGCAAACCTCCCTGTTTACCTCATTACCAAGACAGACCCTTCTGACAGAGAAACCTCATCAGATCAAGCCTCAAGGCTAACCTCATTTTACAAATGGTTAGAGAGAAAAAAACACAGTAATCTCTAAAAAAAACCCAAAACAGCCCTGCTATTTCAACTTACACACTCATTTTTAGGGATAAATTCTGGCTGTCATAGTGGAACAGAAAGGACACAGTCACTGCAGAGTGTCTCCTCAGACTTCAGCTAGTTTGGAGGTGTCCCTATGAGGAAGTCAGGACTTTTGAGATCCACCGAGCTCATCTTTGAGAGTTGCCTGCCCACAATTCATGGGGTGGGAAGGGAAGTGTGTAGGAGAAGTGGCCACATCTGTGTTAGCAACTGCAGCGATCCAGGGCAGTTCTCTGGCCATGAAGATAAGGTGACAGCACAGCTTTTGTCCACACAGTTAAACTGTTTTCTCATCCCTAAAAAAGGGTAGTCTTCTCCAAACAGCTGCTCTCTGACAAGTGTCACGTGTTGGAAGCTTACCATTTACAGGAGTTGTGGCTTTTATTTTGTTTAATTTATTCATTGGGATTACTTTTTAAGAAGGTTGCTACACCTCATGAGTCCAAACCAGTGGGGATAAAAGGATCAATGGGCTAAACGTGAATGCCCATTTGCAGGTGTTCAAGACCACATCAGCTACAGACCAATTTTGATTATTAAAAAAGTGAGGGTAGAAATAAATAAAAAAAATTCAAAAGAAATAAAATGGATGATTACGTAGATTTGAATTTAGATTATGAGCTGGGAATTTTAACACAAAAAAAACTGGTAAGTGAAGCAAAAGGATGCAATTCTGTCATAAACAGTGCTAATAATAGTCAGAAGGACACTTTGAACATAAAGGGAGCAAAAGGAATCCTAACAGTGCAACTGGAAATTATAAAATTGCCAAAAATAGTCCAGAAAAGGCAGAAGTGTTCAATAAATAACTGTTGTATAGTTGGCCAAGAATCAGATGATGTGATCATTTCATAAGAAAATCATGAAACAATTTTCACTCCAACAGTGCATCAGAAGGACGTCAAATAAGAGCTACTGATTTTAGACATATTTATAGAGCTAAGTCTCAGAACTAGCATATGAGAGTTTAAAAGGAGCTAGGTGAAAACCCCTCCAGATCATTAACATTGATTTTTCAGTAACTCTTGTAATACTGGAAGCTCCAGGAGACAAGAAAAAGTAACGCAACACCAGTATTTAAAAAAAAAAAAAAATAAATTAAGAGAGAATAAATGATGCAACTCAGGTAATTACAAGACTGTCAGACTGACTAATATCAATCCCAGGCAAAGTAAAGGAATGGCTGATACAGGACCCAATTAATAAGGAATAAAAGAGAGGCAGTATAATTATCGTCACTCAGCGGGGGTTTTTGGAAAATAGATCCTGTCAAACTAACTTGATATCTTTCTCTGATGAGATTACAAATTGGCTGATAGAGGTAATGGTATCACTATATTTGGACTTCTACAAGACGTTTTATACAGTCAGAACCATATATTGCAAAAAACGTTGATTAAGAATGCTCTGAATCAACACTGCACACATTAAATGGATTAAAACTGGCAAGCAGTTACATACCAGAACGTCACTGTAAAGATGTATGTTTTTAGTGAGGTTCAGTGGGGATCCAGTCTCAGTCCTACATCAGTTAACTTTTTCGCCTGAGATGCGGAAGGAAGCATAAAGTCATCGTTGATGAGAACTATGGATAACACAAAGACTGGGTGAGAAATATACAATTAAGATGATAAATGACTGATATGGAAGGATTTATGGTGCTTTATGATGCATCAGAGGTGATGTATGATGTTGCTGCGCATTGAAAAACACACACACACTTTCTCCTTCATATGCATAGACCAGCAGGAAGACTCATGAAATGGGGAAGATAAAAGCAACATTCAATGTTTAGCCAAATTTTACCACTTGGCAAGGTTGAAAGAAGAAAAAAACCATACTGTTAAGACCAGCTGGTGGTCATATGTTTAGAGACAAAGGAAGGAGGGCACCTCTGGGGAATCAATGTGGAGAAACAGTGTCCCTTAGGAACATGAGATCTCACGCAAGCAGGAACATAACTCCCAGGAAGGAACATGCGTTTTCAGTTCAGTCTTTGGCCAAAAAAGGAGTTCCAGATCTCCTAAAAAAGATAAGGAGCAGGTCTCGCTTTTACACTGATCATTAATGTAATCATGACTGGAATATCATGTCCTGGAAGGGACTTTGATAACTGAGAGGGATCAAGGCAGCACTGAGAAAGATTAAAGAACAAGAGGAAGCAACTGTTAGCAATACTGCAGGAATTCAATCTAATTAGTTAACGAAGTAAAAGGTTAAAAGGTAATTTGATGAGTTTGTAAGTACCTAAGAGGGAATACAACTTTGTTAATGGGTTATTCAGCTCAGCAGACAAAGAAAAGCAAGTAGATGAGAGTTAAAGGCTGGAGATATTTACAATGGAAATGAGATGCAAAATCTGCTTTTGGTAGAAAACAGTCTATGAAACACATTTTCTGGAAATGGCAATTTTTAAACAAACACCGAGTGTTGATCAAAAGCCAGTACTCTAGATCAAACACAAATCAATTTAGGAGAGTCCTAGGAGGTCAGACCATAGGACCTACTTCTGCTGTTCCTACCTATTTATGGTGTAAAACTGGTATAATTGGCACAGGGATGACTCCCTGCATCTGATGAGAGTCTGAAACAAGAAATCAAAGAGGTCAGCACTGCCACCAGGCTCAGAAACGTTAGCACCACGGCTCGCTGAGCTGGAGTACCCAGTGGAACATCAGCAGAGGGTTGTAAATCTGATGGTAGGAAAGAGAGAAACAGTCAACCACACTCCTGCTGATATACTGCAGTTGGCTGTTGAAGCAGTGAGCTACTGGAGACCAGTGACCTACCACCCCAGTGAGATGATATAGCATACTGGGGAAAGGAATAAAGGTATAGAATGGGATTCAGTGATTCCTAAGACTGCAAGATGGTTTAGCTCTCCCTAGAAAGTGATGCTACACTGGGATACTCACAACTACAAATTCCCTTACAAGAACTGTGAATTCTGCAAACTAACATGTCCTCACTACCAACACTACCCTCACAGTACAGGTATAAAGGGAGGGAAAATACTATTAGCCCTGTGAGAATAACCTGCAGTAGATAAAGAGGAATAAACCATAAGCAGTCTATAAATTACAAAAACATTTTTTGTATCTATTACCAAAAGGTACCTGCACTGAAACACACAGAATTATGTTTGTAGAAAGGTTGTGGACACAGGAATCATAAGAAGAGAAACAAAAAGAAACAGTAAGAGGAGTAATTCTTAATAGAAACAGTTTGTAATAAAAGGAAAACCCATATCTGTGTTGTGTGGTATATAATTCAAGATTTAATCTAATGTACCAATTTCCTTCCAAAACAATAGGTGCTATTCTAAACTGTGAAATTAAATGGAGGAAAAATATTATCTGCCACCCACTGCTTCCTGCATTTTGATAGTTAAAAACCTTCACTTAACTTCCAGAGTGCTTTAATTTGAGCCTTATGTTTTCAATTTCTCTCAGATCAAGCTCCTCATCTCCCTGAATTCTCCATAGATTCGAGGCTGGCGTGAGAATAACAGAGGCAATCACTGGTCGTTAACAATGGCAAATACAAAACAAGCAGGAAAGAGACACACTCCTTGCCAGGCCTTGTAATTACAAATTTGGCTTGGTTCATGGAAGTTCAACTCAATCCAGATTTTTCTGTAAATATCGAGGGTCCAAATCCAACAAGAGGAATGTTGCTGGAATTGCACAAAGGATGAATTTAACCCAGACGGCTTAATGCCTGTGTGTTTCTCATGTGCATGTCTCCGTTTGGTTTTGTCATGCAGGAAGTGAATGCACACATTATAAAACATCAACAAAAGCATTTTATGAGGAGCGGCTGGAGAATTTTGCCTCTTCCAAACACATTGCAGGTAGGGGTCTTTTCAGCCAACACACAGACTTTTTCAGCTTTTGTGTTAAAGGCTTCAGTGCACGAGCACAGTCCAGTTACACATTTAGCTCCTTTCCTTCAGTTCTGCTTGGGCCTCTTTGGTTCTTGCAGCTGTGCCACAGGGAAAGCCCCCCTCCCGTTGACACTCAGTGGGATGGACAGATGTGAACAAAATCTGAACTGGTGTTCACCAAGAAGAATTTGATTCTAAAGTAGGTGATGGATACTATGGACAATGGTGAAGCTCTGGGCAATACTGCTTCGGCGGGGGAGTTGGACTAGATGATCTCTATGGTCCCTTCCAACTCTAAAAATTCAGTGAAATACCCCCCAAAAAGGGACATTTTCAGTGCAGTACCAGACTCCAGAAATGTAAGGATGAGGTTAGCCAGTGGAGTGCTCCAGCCCATGGCAGATTCACCTTGACTACTGTGTGCTGTTTTGGGCCCCTTACCACAAAAAAGACATTGAGGAGCTGGAGCAGGTCCAGAGAAGGGCAACGAAGCTGGTGAGGGGTCTGGAGAACAAGCCTTTTGAGGAGAGGATGAGGGAGCTGGGGGTGTTCAGCTTGGAGAAAAGGAGGCTGAGGGGAGACCTTATTACTCTCTACAAGTACCTGAAAGGAGGGTGTAGAGAGGCGGGGGTTGGTCTCTTCTCCCAAGTCACAGGTGATGGGACAAGAGGAAATGGCACCAAGGGAGGTTAAGGTTGGATATTAGGAAAAATTTTTACACTGAAAGGGTTGTTATACATTGGAATGGGCTGCCCAGGGAAGTGATTGAGGCACCATCCCCAGAGGTATTTAAAAGACAGGTTGACGTAGTGCTTAGAGACATGGTTTAGTGATGGTTTTTATCAGAGTTAGGCTGATGGTTGAACTAGATGATCTTAAAGGTCCTTTCAAACCTTTCAAACCTAGACAATTCTATGATTCTATGACCTTTTCCAGCTTCAGTTCAGGATGTTCCATCTTGTGAATGCTTAGGTACAAGCAACCATGCAGCCAAAATATATAGTGAGTATAGGGTAAAATCAACTAATCTTTATCAACGACATAAAGGCAAAGCCAACTTTAGTTATATTAAATTTGCCTACACCTTTTCTAGTGTAGTTTTGCAGACTGCATGAGCGTGGGCTTATACATGTACTCCCTTAGCACAAACAGTGTAACATTTCTGCTGGATGAATGAAAGGACTGTGATTCCCTCCCTTGCACAAGCTAGTTCTTTAGGTTTTTTTTTCAGATCCTTTTTGACATCTTTACTATTTATCTTTGACCAAAAAGAAAAAGAAATTAGTTCAACTTTTTTTTTTCTTTGTAGCACTTATGCATTTGGTAGAAACTGTTTTTTTTTTCTAGTCCAATCAAGGATATAAATTACCTCCTGGCTGAGAATTTTACAAAATCAATTAACAAATAATTATTTTTTGACTAATTGTACTGTCTCTTAAATGCTTAAGGCAGAGGTAAGAAAGGCTATGATATTTAAGGATGTGATCAATTCCCACAGTATTAATCAGTAATTCAAAATTGTGGTTCAGCTCCTTCGTAATCCGGACAGGTTTGTTAAGGCTCTGAGAGCCTGAGGACTGATTCAGCTCTGCATACTAGTCTTTCCTTAGAACATACATGGTCCTTGGTCACAATTCTGTCCCATTGAAACTTTGGAGAATTTCTTTATCAGTCCTTTTTTTAGTTTAAAAGTGTCTATAAACCTCTCTGAGGTCTGTTAAGTCTTAGAAAATATGAATGTGAAACAAGGAGGGAGCTTCCTTTCTTCTGTTTTTGCAGCATACAAATTTCCTTTAGTTCAATGTGGGTTGGTCAAACCTTCTCCCTCATTTTTAGGAAGGGAGTGATTTGGAGTAAGTCACACCCTTCAGGTTTCTTGCTAAACCAAAGGTTGGGAAGCTGTAGATAAAGCTGTAGTCTCTCCATAGGAGAAGGATCACTGCTCCTATAGCTCTTCTGAGCTCCCCGGTAGTGATGCCACCTTAGGACCTCACTATCCACGTGTGACTGAACGTGGCTCTGTACCAAGGCAGACGATGAGCCAACATTACAGATTTCAGAGGCTACAATCTCAGAAAACAGGGTAATGAGTGCACAGACAGCTCCATCAATAGTCATTACGATGAGGGTACCTAGCTGATTCTGGGAAATTATATTCAAATATTTAAACAAGACTCTTACCATCCATAATGACCATAAAAACCCCTACAATGAAGCACTGCCCACTTGTAATTGCTGATTATATGCTGGGGTTTTCAACTGAGGCTTTTTCCTTATTTGCCTTATTATCACAAAATTGGGCAGAGATAGTTAATATAATGCATAAAAAAAATTAGACATCGTACAGAGCAATCTGTACTTTCCTTCTTCATTTCTAGGTTTATTAGAGATAACACTAAGCAATTTCACGTTAAGGCAGAGTGAGGCGTAATTGAATACATTTTCTCTCATGTTGTGTATTGTTTTATATAGCTAAAATACGAAGAAAAGGTTTTCATTGAACAAAAATAAGGATCACTTCATTAACATCTTAAAGCCATTGCCAAGCACAGAAGCATATGTGCACCTGCTCAAATTCTCTGATTTATTTTTTTTTTCTCCTTTTAGCTCGGACACCCACATAGTTAAGAAATAGCTTGGAAAACAGCTATCCTTGAAAAACACCTCCCCTTCCAAGACAAAGAGCTGTTTACCTTACAGCAATGTTTACCCACACAAAGTTCTCTGACACTTCATTACGACACACAGCTCACGAGCAGTGGTATCCTGCCATCTACCTGCAAGAGGAACGAAGACATGGCTGTGCTCCTGGTGCTGCAGGAACCCACTTTCACTCTTACCTTTACACACCGAGTGTCTTTCTCAATGTATCCTCAGTGGTTGACCTTTGAAGGCAGCCTGCAAGAACAGGGAGGAGGTGGGTTTAGCATTTTCCTATCTGCTTGCTCCCAGATCTGGCCTAAACAGTCTCCATGTTGTGTTTGAGAGAGATGTGGAGTGGGATACTATGGTGGACACCACAGGCTCCCCATGGGCTTTCTTCCCTAGACTTTTAATCAACTTCTTAATGACAACATTTGGGTTCCAAGGTTGAAACTGGCAGCCTGCAAGCTCTTGCTGTTGCACAACAGTATCTGCAGGACAGATGTGTTCGGATCATATTTTTAGTGAGTGTTCATGAGCTGTTTGCTGGATGGTAGCCCAGTGTGCCTCCAGGTTCAGCTCAAATAAAGGAGAGGAATGGGGTGCTTCAGCAATATCTGCAGAAAAATGTATGAATGGCCAAATCCTCAGCATGAGAAAAGAGAAGAAAACTACAGGTGTTTGGTCTTAATCAACGTGTTTCAGTCAGGAGCTCTCTGCATCATTGTTCTAGCTGTCCCTGATCTACTTTAACTCCAACTAGTTAACTCAACCAAGGCTGGTGAGCAGAAACCTTCAACCCAAACAAGGTCTCTGTGAAGTGTGGTCCAAGCCTGCCAGTGAGTGCAGTCCCTGCTCTCCAGGTAGCCCTTTCTGAGAGCCAGGAAAAGAGGTGCAGGTGGAAAGGAGGGAAGTACAAGTAAATAGACACCTTCCCTCTTTAGGACAGGAGTTGTCTTGCTGGCTTGTACCGAGTGTCTTTGCTGGACAAAGCAATTATTTAAAAAGGATCCTCAAATGCCATAACCAGATGTGCATCTTCCTGAGCTATCTCAGCTGGTTTCCAGCCTGTTGTCTACCTATTCTGCTTGATCTCTCTCTCACCTTTAGCTGCGTAAACAAACATGTTTTTCCAAACACTGAGCATGATTTCACTTCAGGGAAATATTTCTCATGTGCATCCTACTGATTCTGTGGAGAAAAAGAAGAGACTCTATTATGTAGTATCCATGCACTGAAAGAGTAACTGACTTTTCTTCTCACAAGCATAATTTTGGAAGAACAAATATTCGAAAGGCTGGATAAAACTCTGTTTAAATTATTTAAACACAAATGCATTAGCATACTAGTATGTCTGCATTAATAACATATAGGGAAAAAATAGTACATTAGGCAGTAAAATGTTTTAGTAAGACACCAATAAAAAATAAATTAGCATAATGTAGTCATTCTAATTTAATGATCTTCAGCTTTTTATGATATATAGCAGAGTAAGCAAGCCTCTTTTGTTGCTTACACATACACATTTTATATGTATAAATATATTTGACATCAGTTTATACGCACAGCTATGTTTTTTCCTAAGGATTAATACATCAAATGATATTTAAATTATACCTTGCTCAAAAAAAAAACAACCCTGCTGGGATATTCAGCAACTAAATGAGTTCATTCAGAACTATTAGTGATCATTTTCAAATAGGAGTTACAGAAATAAGTGAATACACATATTTTGTGTGATTAATCGGGACATTTTATCAGCCAATGCTTCTTAGAATAGTTAATTGGTTTTCCAGCATCTGTGCATGGTAGATCTTGGTTAGCTGTGCATTAACAAAGGATAATTCACTGACCCTGCACAGTCAGACATCATTATTTTCAATCAGACCAGTCAGTTTCTAGGGTAAATTACAAATCCATCGAATATTTCTGTTTGTTGTGCCAGTCAGGGAGCTCATACATTTGACCCAAATGGAACCTCACTGGCTTTCTGGTATTAAGAGATAAAAAATGAATTTAATTTCTTGTTTGTTTGATGGTGTCTTTTAGAAAAATTGCCAGCTGTCTTTTAGTTTGGAAAGTCTGGTTGGTTTGGGGGTTTTTTTTGGCTTAAAGTGAAAAGAAAATACATCTCTGATAATACCTGTGAGTATCTCCCTACCTCTCAAAAAGACACCACTAGAAAAGACAAACTTAGCCTTGACTAGCTGAAGTGTTAAATACAGTGTTGCTCTAATCATCTCTTTAAAACTTGGTACCGAGTGAAGTAGGTCAGGAATAGATTTGGTACGGAGCAGGCACATCTGTAAAAGTGTGTGAGGTCCCCCCTTCTTCTTTCAGGTAAAATTATCCTGGTATTTTGGCAAAAATGGGCAGAAGGAACTGCAATTTTTTATGCTTGACCTCTTCCCAGGAACAAATCAGCAGAGGAAATGAAAACATCCTGTAAAATAGTTCAAGTCAACAGCAAACCTCTTTCCCTCTTTCCCCTCCACTTCCCCCTCATTTCCTCTCTCAAATAATAAGTTAAGAAGAAATGATGATGAAGGTTGCTGTTTGTTGAGCAAGAAATGACCAAAATTTTCTGTTTATAATGCTAACCTTGAAATAACAATAATAGTAATTACGTGCTAAGAGTCAGCTATTTTTCCTCAAGCACCTGCTGGTTTTTTTCAACACTTAGTTTAAAGTATTTGCAGATTTTCTTTGAGCTAATCAAGTAACCCTTGGAAAGAAAACACGACAGCAGGAGGAAGATGATGCTGGTCAGCAAACAGACTTGGGAGGAACACCTGAGTGAGGGTTTAGCTCTTGTGAGCTTGGGCACACGTGGGGTGTTCCCTTGGCTTTCTCCCATGCCGCAACCTGTGTCACAAGAGGTGACACTGCTCGTTTGTGGCAAGGTGCAATGTCTGTGTTCCCAGGAGGCAGAACACCAGCATGCTCGCTATTTAGAGACCCCTGAGGACAGGGAAATCAGAAACCTGAACTTTGAGTTCTCAGTCAAACAAGAGACACCAAAGTATTTGGACTCTTTGGACATTTGAGGCAAAATGAATGCCTCAGCCAGGAGGTTTTGTGCTGCTGCTGCCATCTCCCCCTTCTGCATCCCAGAGAGAGCTACATAACATGCCAGGGAAAGAAAAGACCTATCACCAGCATCATAAACTATGTAGACACCATGGAATTGCCTGTGCTGCAGGAGCCTTGTCCCAGCCGTACAGTGATCACCAAAGGCCATGGAGTTCCTACCCATCCCATAGAGAAAAGTAAACACACCTCTGCAGACAGTAAGGGCCACCCCAGCTAAAGATGCACCTCTCTCCACTGACTTCATAGAGAAGTTAGCCTTGATGATGTCATCTTCCAGCCTCAGGCAGAATTTAAGAAAACTAGACCACCCAGCTAATTGTTCTAAGAATAATACTTACCTTTCCTCATCCTCTTCATTGATGAATGTTGATGATAAGCCACCTATGAGCAGGACACAAGACCTCTTATGGCAGGGCAACCTCTTCCGGGGTTTTTAAAGCATTTAAGTTTCTTCAGAGCTTGTCTTCTCAGTGTAGGCCAAGAGAAACTGCTGCATTAGTGATGGATATTATTGGCTGTAACATGAATGAATTAGAGCCAAAGGCCAGATCCAAGAGCTTCCCAGGGAGACAAGATGGCCCGGTTACCTGACATTAGCATTGTATTTAGGACAGCCGGTCTTCCCTCCCCATTTCACCTTTCAACACAAAACTTCTCTCTGCCCTTTAGCGAGCTGCTTGATCTAAATCAAAGGAGTTTAGCTTCCCTGTTTTCAGATTCCCAATGGTAAAATGAGTGTCATGGCTCTTTTCCACTTCAGAAGGATGTTGCAAAGATATCACATGAAAAATTGTGAAGTACTACAAACATGAGCATTTAGGAGAACATCAGAAGGTATAAATCTCTCCCTGCTCCCAGACTAGCCTGCTCTTTCATGTTTTTGTTGCTGGTGAGTTGAAGCAGAATTCGTAGTGGGCATATATTTCCCTTAACAAGGTGCTAAAGCCATTTCTTTGAGAATGGTAATTCCTACACAAAACCCATGTCTAAACTCCCAGATCCAGATGCAGGTGCAAGTCTTATTTCTGTGACTGAATTTCTTCTGGGCTTTCAGAGACACCTGGGACTCACAAAGGGCTCTAACTCTGCAAAACCACTCTTACTGAAAAGGTTTCCTGTTCCTACCAGGTAAGGAAGCCTTGTTAAAATGCAAGTATTAATTTCCAGCAGCAGTTTAACCATTGTGATATTAACACAATAGCAGAAAACTAACAAAGTGACATTATTTTTTAAGCAAAATGTTAGGCTGAGCAATAAATTTGAGTTTTAAAATTACTTCCCTTAGAATCGAAGTCATTGTTAATAAAAGATTAATCCATTTCATAAATAAATAATTTTTAACTTTTTCCTCTCCTTTTATCAATATTGAAAGTTGTCTTTACATCTCAATCTATTTTTTTTTAGTGTAAACATGCCCTTCCCCAACACTTGTAGGACTTAGCTCTTCTGTAGGGTCTTACTCATCTTTGCCAGGGCTCTTTCCCTCCAGTGATGGAGAAGGCAGCCCACTCTTCCATACTATTGTGTATATGCATTAAGTGAAATCAGGTAGCTTTTATGATCTATTTTCAAAACGTTCCAAGTTATTTACTGTTGTGTTTATAAAATTTTGAGTAACAGGGCACATATTTTGAGAGAAGATGAAGAATAAACAGGCTTGTTAGTGTATAATTATTGTGCATGAGTTTATGTTTAGTTGATTCTATTTCACAGGCAAATAGGATGCACTTGAAAGCCTCAGCATCAATTCAGCTCCAATATTGGTACAGCAGATGAATATTTTCAAGGAGGGGTAGAAATGTCAAGTCCACTAACGAATTTACAGTACAATATAGTGAAAGAGGAAAACAGTGTTTATGGACTGCTCTCTCCAACATGGTACTTTTTATCCTGCAGAATAACACTTTAAAAGCATATTGACAAAATGCTTCTCTTCTCACTGAACAGTCTTTATTTTTAGATTGGATGTTTTTTCTATATGTGTATTTAGATTGATCTAGCAAAACGAGGTAACCAATTACATTGAGAAAGTGACAAAAGTGAGGGTACAGGTGGAGAAAGTAAAACATAGTCTCATCCTCTATAAACCAAGTTTACCAGCCTGAGACCTCTCTTAGCTCTCTGGTCACCCAGTTGCGTGCAGTTTTCCACACTGGCTGATGCTCTCCAGAGCAAGAGCTGCCTGCTCCCACCTGGCAGGAACTGAAGCAACTCCAGACCAAAAGCTAGATAATTATACGTGCCTGCCATATCTCAGTCACGATGCCACCTATTCAGGACTACAGTTCCCAAGCCACCCATCTGAGGTGGAACACAGGCAATGTTCAAACAGGTTAAAACCCGAGCTCAGAGAGGGCTCTAGCTCTGGAGTCCTCAGCACAGGAAGGACATGTCGGAGCAGGTCCAAAGGAGGGCCACGAAGATGATCAGAGGAAAGGAGCACCTCTCCTGTAAGGCTCCAGGGAGACCTTATAGCAGCCTTCCAGTACCTGAAGGGGGCTACAGGAGAGATGGGGAGAGACTCTTTATCAGAGAGTGGAGGGATAGGATGAGGCGTAATAGTTTTAAACTGAAAAAGGGGGGATTTAGATTAGATATTGTGAAGAAATTCTTTACTGTGAGGGTGGTGAGGCACTGGAACAGGTTGCCCAGAGAAGCTGTGGCTGCCCCATCCCTGGAGGGGTTCAAGGCCAGGCTGGATGGGGCTTGGAGCAACCTGCTCTGGTGGGAGGTGTCCCTGCCCAGGGCAGGGGGGTTGAAACTTGATGATCTTTAAAGGTCCCTTCCAACCCGAACCATTCTATGATTCTACGTGCAGTTATCACTCTGCCTCTTGCTGCAGGTCTCCTGCTCTTGATCCAGGCTCCTACACCAATGGTAAGTTGCTGAGGTAGTAGCAAGTACAAAAAGAGGGAGCCTGTACTTGGAAGAGACTTGAGACTTAAAAAAAAGTCCCTTATCAGGAATTACAGAAAACATCCTCTGGGTCTCTCCCTGCTCTACGGGGTCAGTTCCTACCCACGCAGTCAGTGAGCCACCACCTCAGCACCAAGACAAACGTGAGATTCAAACTCCACAAAGACAATCAGAATCCAGAATGAGTTTGTCCTTGAAGGGAGCTGATGCAAAAACTTGTTGATCTTTCAATGCCCAGCCTACATTATCCTGCATAAACTTGAGATTTAGAAAAATACTTGGTAAACCAGTCATGTAGGTTTTGAACATGAAAGTGTGCCAGAGAAACAGAGCAAAGAAATTTAATCTTTTGAAGTTCTCATCACATTGGATTAATTTAGCAGACCATGCTTCCGTTCTGTTTGCATTATCACAAAGTGTTTGATTGACTTTGACATTAGAGTGAAATAGATGGATATTAGTAAAAGGATACAGACAAAGAGTTAGAGAGAGAGATACCGGGATCAGATTGTTAATGGTTTTACACTCACACTTTATACACATGTCTATATATAAAAAACTGCTTTGGCAAACATCAGAATGTTCATTACACTATTCAGAAATGGAGGTTTACTGTGACAATCTGCTGAAAACTGCCTCTGTGATGACAACAGGAAATCAGTCACTTGTTTTGCTGGATTGTTCATAAAACTGACAGGCAGGCTCCGACTGAATCCGAGAGGCTTGCACCTGGTCAGAAAACTGTGAGATCTGACAACAGCCTTTCTGTTGCTAATAATTATGCTCCAGTTTAATCACCAACCTCATGCTTAGCAAAATGAAAGCATAAAACTGGATAAATGATGAAGCTATAGGTATTTAAATCATACAGCATTTTGTGTTCAATTGGCATGGTGATGAGTCGCTTTTATTTTTTTTAAATGCTAGATGATGCTGACAGTATTTAAAACTGAGGTTAGAAATTACAGCAGAAGAATCTGACTTGTGACACATGTCCAAACCAAATAAAGATTGTTAATCTCAAACCTCAAACCAGGACATCGTTTAAGTCAATAGCTAAAAACACCTGCAATGCAAATGAGATAAAATCTGTATTTGTTCTTTCCTGTGCCCATCAGTCACTTCTTTAATTCCAATTTTGCATTCAAATTATTTCAGCTGGGAAACACAGAGTATGAAAGCAGGCTGGATCGTGTCATTAGTGAAGTTGTCCTGGATCAATTTAAATCTATTACTCTTCAGAAAGAATTGAGATGGGTCTCTCTGGGAAGATAAAAGGTATTTCCAGGAACAAATCTCATCTGTTGTCATATGTATGTGGGTTTATTTCGGTGTGGTTTTTTTCCCCTAGAAGGAAGGAATAGGATTACACTATTCTTTCTTTTTTTTAACTTTATGTTCTTTTAATCGTGTTACTCCATCACTGCAAACTGTCTTCACTAGCACTATGCCTCATATTTGACTGGCTTTTGGCACTGGCAAATAGTTGTAAAAGTGAAAACTCCAGTTAAGTACACTGAAAGAGAATGTTAAAGGAAAAAAGTAGGAGAACATGAGGCACTTTTACAAGCAATAAGGAGACTGATCAAACTTCAGTCTTTGAGTTGAACCAACACTAGCAAGCATCCAAGCACTGCTTGTGAGCAGCTGGTGGAGATACCAGATTGCTTTGCTTTGGTGCATGGCACACAATGCACTGTGATATAACTGCACGTAATTGCTCATGCAATTCCTTTTACTGTAACATGCAGAGCTTTGCTAACACAGGCTGACCTACACCTGACCTGCAACTTCCTTTGACTGTCATGCACATGGTACTTCATGAATTCGGGGGGGGGGGGTGGGGGGGTGTGTGCGGAGGGGCTCCATGTTTTACTCTTCTAGCATCCTTGAAGGTCCAGGTGAACCTGAGCCCGGAAGGAAGGGGATGTGGAAGGGAAGATGAAAGACCTCCCACAACATTCACTGCTTCTGGAAAGAGTTGGGGCAGAGCTATGCCAGGCCACTCCTGCACCAGAGAAAGGAGAAATAAGGAACAGCAGGTGAAGTCTGTTGGTGGGACAGCAATAGTCTCACCTTTCCTGCTCCACCACACATACAACTTCAAAGAGCAGCAGGAAGCCAGGCTCTGCTCTGGGCTATGATAAGCTGGACAATATATTCAACTATCCTAGAAGCATTTTAAAATAATCCATCAAGTTGCTTAGTTTTATCCCCTCTCCTACTATAAGCCTGTCACATACACATAGAACTGGGGCTATTTAACACATGTACAGAACTGGCACTATTTGACATCTGACAGCTAGACAGTTTGACGTTTTGATCAGCTACAATATGCGTGCTAGAATGACACTTGATTATTTACCTCAGGCCTTCAGAATACACAAAACAAAATCTTAAAATAAATGAAATTACAATACATCTGTATCATGTGATAAATGCCTAAGTTTGCCTAAAGGTAGGCTACTGAACTGCCTTCCAGATGAATCCCCAGCTCCGAAAAGCTACTGGACCCAGAAGGACTATCTCTAAGAGCATCTGAGATCCATCGATTACTTTAAATTACTCTCGTTCTTCTGCAGTAATTTTTTCCCCTGTGAAAATAAAAAAGAGGTAGGAAATGGATGGAGCTTTCCAGAGCAGCACGTAAGAGAGACAGAGACCTGTTTACATGCACAACTACAGCCTGAGCTGGAAGGGTGCAATATTGCCACAAGTCAGAAGGACACAAAAGTGAGATGCTGTCCAGGCACTGAGGAAATGAGGGATGACACCAGATAGCCTCCCATCTCTTATTATTTTCAAAGAGGTATACTTCTCATGCTCTAAGCATGATGCTTTTGTGGCACAGAGATATATTTAATTGCATCCTTTCTCTTCTGTTATGTCATTACCAGCTATTAAACCAGCAACAGAGACTCCCCAGCTTAGAAAATTCCCCAGGTAGGTGCCTGGAGTAACGTACCTGTAGGCTTCAAGGGCAGGATGCACTGTGAAATCTTTGATGGGGAACAAGTCCATGGTGGTCTGGTCTCCTGGTCTTAGGATGCCCAACAAATACTCTGAAGTTGAAAGCAGATCCTGCAGTCTGTGAGAGAAACAGAAATTAGATAAAGAAGAGTTCTCTGTTTTGGAAACATGTGAAACCTAGAAAATAGTCACATCAAGACATAACTATTCAGAAGGTTAATAGACCATTTTTTACTGCACATCTGCAGTGAAGAGCAACAGTGTGATGCTGCACCTAAAAGTAATGACTAATTATTATCTGGTTCATCCTTGTTAATGACATCATCTGCCACAATGCTAAATGCATCAAAACCAAAAAGCACGTTTTTAGAACATGTGCAAGAGCCAGTGAATTTTGCAGCATTCACTATATTTCATATTATTAAAATCTTCATTGTTTTGAGGAGAATATTGTCAGATTTGGGAAAATCACGAGTTCACACAGTAGATAGTACACTTTTAATAAACTTTATCACTGCATGTTCAGCATGAGAATTGAATAGATTAATAATGATTTATTTAGGACAAAATTAATTCTTATTATCCATACTTATAACTATTTAGGATCTGATTTTAAAGGGATGCTTTTATTTTAAAATCAGGCTGCTCTCAGCCCTCTGCACTTCTATTTGAAAGTTATCGTTAAATCGCCAAATAAAGTACAACAGTTAACTTTAAAGACTTGTTTTTCTATTAATTATATTGCAGCATATAACATTTCTGCACAGAGACCTTCTTCTAATATCTCCTAACCCACTACCTCATGAATTTTAATTATGTATAGCAAAGAAAAGCCCACATCATCAAGAGCATAAAAGATGTATCATACTAGCACTGCTTGCAATTGCCACCACAAACCAGGACCTTAGAAAATAAACAAAAAACCCCCACTCTCCAATTAATTCAACAATCAGTATCTCCAGAATTATTTTGTTATCATCTGGTGACAGATGATAACAAGCAATGACAACAGAACAGCTGGGTATGCATGTGAGAGATGTCAGCAGCCACACTCCCCTTCATTATCTTGTTTTCAAACGATTTATGGACCCTTCTTTGAAAAAAAAAAAAAAAAAAAAAAAAAAGAAGAGGTTTACTAGAAACTTAAATAAGAGAAAACCTGGTATATACATTCTGAAATGGAAATGGCATAATGATACATTGAAATGATTCCTTCAGCTTTGTAAAACCCTCTCAAAAAGGCCATACTGGCATCATCAAACAAAAGAAGCCATTTTCTCCTTTAAGAGGTTTCCAGAGACTGCACTATGACAGAAAAACCCAATATGAATGAATAATCCTTTCACTTGTATATTCATTTATGGATTTTACTGTATATTTTTTAATAATTTTAATAACTTTGCCCTCTTACACATTGGTATTTATGGATGTCTAAATAATATATATCTCTAACAATTTCTGTGAATGAACTAACAACAGGCCAACAGCCAAGGAAAACCTTGTGAGGTTCTTTTAATATAACGATATCACCCACAAGCTTGGTCCTAACTCTTCCATTGGAAGCCCATGCTTCCAGGATCTATTCTCCCCCTTTCTATTCCCACAAACGTACATAATACCAAGAGGACAACAGCTGAAACACTACCAACAGTGTCATATGCAACTGCAAAATGCTGCACCACCTCCTGGATGGCAGTTTGAACAGGGCTCTTAAAATAAACATAGATTTATTTATGCACACGTGCACTCACTCATGCACTTTGGGGTTTTTTGCACTAATATACCTGCTGCCCTGTGTATGAGCACAGAGATGTCTTTTGGCCTCTCACCACCGACTTCTGCTGGTGATGAAGAAGTGCCTCCAGAAACTGCAGCCAGCAGAAAGGTAATTCAGCTTCTGCCTTGCAGCCTTCACCCATCCATCATCAGTTTAGCAGTCTGCTGCTTCGTATGACGCTCATCAAGATTTTTGCCCCCTGGCCTGAAAAGGGAAGCAGAGTTTGGGAAAAGGACTGAGGAGAACAGTGTAGCTGGTGTGTAGATACGCTGACAGACAGATAGGCAACACAGGGACCGTAAATCACTGTTATCAGAACAGTTGACAGTTGTCTTTACAGGCACAAACGCTTCACAGAAGATGCTGTGTAGGCAAGGTACATGGGAAATTGCTAAAAGGTTTCTAAACCAGAAAAAGCTTTTGCTTTTCTTCCCATAATGGAGGTGTAATGTTTTCTACTAATAGTTCCATTTTGCAGTTCACAGGAATTAAATGTATTCAAGTTACGAATAATTAATTGTATGGTGTATTATAACCTCTTCAAAAGAGATAGGTAGTAGATTTACTGTCTGAATGTTTAATGGATTACTACTTTGCCACATTACTAACCTTGGCATGCTTTAAGTTCATTGATTTAGTGTTTAATGAAACAAGTGAGAAAGGGGCAATACAGAGCTCAACTGGGAAGAACTGTAGAGAGATAACATACAAAATTGCAAAAAACGAGACAGTACCCTACAATTATGACAATTGCTAAAAAAGGTAGAGAGTAAAAGTGAGATATACTTTCACACAAGCAGAGGCTGGAAACTGGCATTTTAAAATGTAGACATAATGAACATTCATTATTTGACTTCTCTTTCAAAAGGTCTAAAACATTGCCTTTCCGAAAAAATGAAGGCATGTAAAGACAATCTAAAATTCCCCCTTTTTTTGTACTTATCTGGAATTACAAGGCTTTGACTAAAATCTTATCTGAAGCATTAAGACTATTTGCTATGCAATTACACAGCACTGCACAGAGCCAGTGAGCAGAAGCCCTCCCAAGATGTTTTCACTCCAAAGCTGGGTAACAGAAATCCTAATCAGAGTCAGCCCAGGGGTTAAATGTCTGCCCTGTAAGTGATAGCTGTTATTTACAGCCCACAGTAAGATCTGAAAATAAGGTCTTAATGGTCTAAGAAGTAAATGCCATCCCAAGAGCACAGAATCAAAAAGACAAAATATTTATCATCTCTGGTTTTTAAATTAAGCCATGATTAAATGAGGCTATGGCAGATCAAACTGGACTTTGAATCCCCCCAGCCAAAGCTCAATGTTGTAGCAGCACATCCATCCTTTCATAAAAATGAAAAAGGCTCCCAGCTGGAGAAATACAGGCGATGTGCAGAGATTTAGCTCCAATCTGGCAGCATTTTTCAGAGCATGATTAACATTAAGAGGTTTGCTTGATAGGGAACACAGTGCTCAGCACTTTGTGGGTTCCAGTCTGTAACTACAAGTTTGAAGAAACAAAAAAACTCAGGAAGGAAAAAGTTTAACAAGCTGCAGGGCTTAACAATTTAGAAACTGAGTTAATGGATGAAACTTGCCATGAAAAGATTAGAGTGTGTTTCAAGGGAATTGTTGGCAATGCCCTGAGAAAAACATCATCTTTTCTGTGGTTACAGCTCCAAAGCAAACATCCTACCTTGGTGTGCTCAGTCCAAGTCAGTCTGTAACAAAGTCCCATGTTTGAACAACTCAGTTAAGCTACCAAATCCATGTTTTGGGACCTTGGGCATCTTTAAGTGCACCTTCAGCTTCTGTGGCATACAGCAGAATTTCTAGAGAAAAGTTCATTAAGCGCCATTTTATAAAAGTAACTATTAGATAAAGAGGGAGGCAAGCCTGCAAATTACCATCTTCATATAAGCATTGTCAAATGTAGAGCATAAGCCCTGGCATGTGGGTTATAGTCAAGAGGCTGATGGCAAGTGTGCTGCAGGAGGATCAAGAAAGAATAAAGGCTTAAGTTAATCAAAACTGAGCAAACATCTGAACCATAAATTTTAAGGAAAAATCTGCATTATCAGGATAAAGAAGGCACTGAAGAATTACATGAATTCTCCTGACTGAATAAAAAAGGCCAAAATATTACACAACACTGTATTAATTTCAGTTCATTCGTGCTTTGATTAAAAATACCATAAAATATTGGGGAAAAAAAATCTAAATATTTCACACCAATTATTTACATAACAGCATTTACATTCAAGAATTGGTATCCTGGCTTCTCTCTTTAAATACAAAGTCAAATGTGAGACCGGTGCTTACTGCCAACACAGAAGGAGCACCAGTGGTTTCTTTGATTAAACATTCAGAGTAAGAATTTTCTTATTTGGTCTGGTGCTTAAGCTTGGCACAGGTGAAATTTCCAATAGGCTACAAACTCAGTAAGGTACCTCTGGGGCCACAGGTTACAGGGTCAGAACAACAGTGTGATGAATTCTGCAGAGTAGGTATTGCACAGGCAGAGCCGTGCCAGGTGACAAACAGGAAACGCTTTGCCTGTTTCCCTTCCCACAAACAATGATCCAGGTCCAATCCGTCAGTCCTTCCTCATGAGAAATTGCCTAAGAATTCACTATTTTACTTGCAGACTGCACAACTGGAGTTACTAAGAGCGGCGATCAAAGTAAAACGCTATAAACCTCACTATTTTCATTTTCAGTTGTCTTCCCCAGCAGCACTTAATCTCCAAAAAAAGAAACTATGCTTTTGTTGCATCATTAGGCTCCAGGAAGACTTACCACGGCAGAACTAACCTTAGGCATAGCAATGCTGTTTCCCTTACAGATTTTTGTCATGGTCAGGCAAAAAAAGACAGCAGCTTTGTTCCAGAAAAAAAAAAAAAAAAAAGCTTTTCGAATCTCCCATGGCAGATAACTATTTATGGTCATACCATAGTAACACAGAATAACAGCTGGATCATAGAGCACACCTTGCCCCACATGAAAAACACAATATATACAAGCCTATAGAGTTAGTTTTACAACAATGTTGGCTTCAGTAAAGAGAATTGCAAAAAAAAGCCCCAAACATTCTTAAGTTTGAGGCAAATTGGGTTGCCAAGCAATTATCATTAAATGTTTATACTGCCACTAAACATATCAGTGAAGCAACAAGAAACTTGCGTATTTTAAAATGTACATGCCAATAAAAATAGAAAAGTAATTTTAAAATATTTTTCAGACTCTGTAAGCAGTGTTTTTTATTTCAGTGAAATAACCGGGCTTCTTTCACTGTTTATTGAGTGTTACATTTGATCAATAAAAATTTTGCTAGACATGAAAAAACAAAAAACTAAAAACTGTAGTGTTTGGTTTTGGCATATATTTGTGCTGAGTTCTGATATAACTGCAACCATTCAAGAAAAATAAGAACAATTCTCGCTATGTATTAATTTAGTAAAGCTTTGTTGTACTTCCAGATGCAAGAGAAGAGATGGCTATGGTCATTCAAGATAATAAAAGTTTGAATGAATTTTCAAATTTAGCAGGTTAGAAGGGTTTGACATCATATCATTTTCCACAAGGAATGACACCTGATTTTGAAGGGAAATGTAGATTTTTTTGAAGTACTTCACTTAATAACTGATAACAGACTGTGAACATGTCTTTTGAAATATGCCTCCCCTATCGGATGGAATACAGACATCATCTTCTTATAAGGGTGAAAATATGATACTTTCTCATTTTAGCAGTATAAATTCTCTCCTGCATTACATGGAATAAACAACTCCTGCTCACTGCACTGAGGTGGTGACTTTGGTTCACATGAGCAGTCCCAGCTCCCGCAGGGGTCACACCTCACTTCTCCCAGAAGTCTCTCAACGCTGCCATGCGATGAATAATCGCGTCTGAAGGTAGAGATAAGTTACCTACAAGTTCTCCCTGGGGCAAAATAAGGAGGAACATTTCATTTCTGGCAGGCTGGAACTCCCGAGTCTCATAAAGATCTCACTTAAGGTTTATGAAGCAACAATAAGACGGTAGGAGAGACAGAAATCTCCCAGGATACAATCATTTACTTCCACATGGACTGTTAATGAAGGGTCATTCAAAGCAAATATCTTTGAGATAGATAGAAATGAGGCAGGACAGAAATTCTTTCCAAACTTGCATAATCAGGGCAATAGCAGCTTCAATTTAATCTCTCATCAAAGTAAACTGAATATTAGTTCACACTCCCCGTCTTGAGATCTCTAGCATCATGTCCATCATTTATCTGTCAGGAGGCTTCAAAAACAGGAATCCTGTGTTGCTCTTTAAGCGATGTACTTAGGTTTAACTTAACAGATTATGAGGAGGTCTTATTAAACTATCAGGATTATTATTGCAGCCTGTAGGAACTGAGCTGTAAACATTGAGCAAAAGCAAAATACTATCACTTGTGTAACCCCAGCGTGCAGAGGCTCTAGTCAAGGGAGGCCCATTGTGCCATGCACATCCAATCTCTGCATACACAGCCTCAGCCACATGCTAAAAAGCAATTTTTGAAGGAGCCTGCCAGCAGTGCCAAGGGGATTTTTGGAGCACAGCGTCCTAAACTCTACATTTTTGTGAACATCATCCCCAAGCCCACCACCACGCACAGTCAAAGGGAAGTACAGTTACAGCACGGCAGCTCAGCACTGCCCATCAAAGGCAGAGATAATACCTCACCCAGGGCTCCCCGGTACCCGTGAAGAAAACTGGAGTACGGCAGTGGAGAGAGAACAACAGTCCAGCTGGGCTGCTCCTTGCTCTCCTGATTGCAGATGCCACAATGGCCCCAAAACTCAGTCTCACTTGAAAGGGACACATCCCTAAGTGACTTCAGGAAATCCAAAGGATGCCTGCAATAGGAATCCAGCACAGCCTTCAGCCCAGCGGGCAAATGGGACTTGAGATGTTAAACATGGGTGCCAGTTGCACTTCTCTGTAAAGGGCAAATTTCCATTGTTTACATTTTTATTTATCACTTTAGTACCTAGGGAACTTACAGGCCAATTCAACTTTAAGATTAGCTGCTATTTCATGACTGCTGTTTCTATTGAATTGCTGTCCAGAGTTTGATGATTATTTTTTCCTTGAGTGGTTGCCATTAATTTAGATCCCTATCATTCACATGGGTAATTCAGAACATAGTTTTTTCCTGTCTTTATCCAAAATAAATCTTCTCCTACCATCAACTTTAACTATCACTGTGATGACCAAGTCACTCAATGCTGCTTAGGTCTCTAGAATTCCTCATACTCTTTTGTAAATTCTACCTAAATAATATTATGTCCTCTTCAAAGTAATGGTACACCACCATTTATGCTCTCCTAAATTATTAGAACTAGAATTATATGAAGCATCAGTTTTAGTGCAGGCTATTGCAGCTTTGCTCTGTCTCACTTGTCAGAAAGCTGAATATTTTTTGTATGTAGTCCTGTTCTTTTACCATTGCCTAGCATACTGCAACTGAAGTCCAATGGCCATCCAGCATGGCCACGTCCAGCAACGCCAGGCTCAGGAGAGTGCACTGTCTGCAGCGAGCTCCCTGTTGTTTGGGACAACTGTTAAACCAGCTGAGCAGCTCAAGACTGGTCATCCAGCTGTGAGGAGCAGTGCTAAATTGCCTAAGTAGCCAGATGTGAGCTTAAAAACCATTCCCTTCCTTTCACTCTCTCTTCAGAAGTCAGCTCTGACTCCCATGGGCATGTGTGCAATCAAGGATTTCCTTGGAGTGAATTACACTTGTCTTCTCTGGCTTAAGTTTTACAAATCTTTGACTTCATTTGCAGGAAGGGCTAGGATTTAAGTTGGCTCTAGAAACAAATTTTTTATGGTTTTTTTTTTCTCCTGATTTTACATCCCCTAGCACTCGTAAACAGCTGATTCCTCTCAGTGCTGGACTACCAGGCATCCCTCACTTTATTGTAGCGCTCCTCTCATTTCGAGAGAGCACTCTACCAGCAAGTTAGTTAAAAATTACCAGCCTGTAGCTCAAAAGGCTCCTTTGCAAACCCCTTGCACTGCTCAGTTCTCTGAGTGACTTCTTTCTTCTCCATTTTAAACGGTACTATTGCCTGTAGAAGCATAAGAGAAATGGACAACAATAAAGAACTAAGGCAAAAAAATGTACCATTTCAAGATTTCTGGGGTCTAAAAGTTGTTCACAGAACAGTATTGTAATGTTTATTGAAAAATGCTTGAGATAAGTTGAATATACTCAATGATACTGTCAGATGGGAGTGCAATGACAATGGCCTTCCTGCCCTGGCTCATAGGGCCACTCAGGAAGCCCCTGATGTTCCTAGTTCCAGGAAAGCATTTTTGTTCCTTTAGGGCTTAATTATGCTTGTACGAAAAGAGAAGTTGCTTCTCTCTTTTCCCCCAGCTCTGTTTAGCGAAAACTGAATTTAAAAGAAAGTTTACTGTATGTTTGCAAGAATGTTTGGTTTTGAATGTTGGAGATTCCTTTGTTTCTGGTATCAATAAAGGTCAACCACTCTGTGCTGTCATTGACAGGCTCCTGTTCCATTTGACTAATACATTCCACTTAGCATCACACACAACAATTAGGCATATTCTTAAGAGTGGGAAGTTGCAGAAGAACAAAAGGCATGTGTGTGCTATCTAAGATTTCCTTGGAGTGAATTACACTGGATGAATTATTCGGAATTATTCAAAAAAAGAAATTGTTTACTATTCTATCATAACAGATGCTCCAGACAAAGAAAAGAGGAAGTTGTTGCAGCCTCTGACTGAGCCCTAGCTTTTCACAGCTGAACATGGTTGTGCAAATTAGCTGGTAAACTTTATGGAAGAACCCAGAAAGAAGCAATTAGAATTACAGTGCCGGTTAGAGAATCTGTAGTTTGTAATCAACCAAAATTGTGCCGTTTTCCATATTCTCTGCTGATAATGCAAATGTAACCTTTGAAGGAAACTGCTCTGTATGTAGCACATCCTGAAAGCAAGAAAAAACACTGAAGTCCAGGCAAATAGCTTCGGGGATGGTAAGTTGTATACGTCTTGGTCAAGTCATATATGGGCAGTACACAAGTTGTGAACAAACTCCACAAAGCGTGTGTTTTGTCATTATCAAGCCAACAGAACATGGCCTGGCTTGAGAGCAGGGTCTAGAGAGCTGTTGAGGAAGAAAAGACTACAATCTGCATTGTTCAGTTTAGAGAAGACTCAAGGGAGACATGACAACAGCTTTCAAATATGTGAAAGAATGCAGCAAAAGAGGAATAAAACAAACAACACCTCAGGACTCTGGAAACACGACAGAAAGCAATGAGCTTGAAAAAATTAAAGGGGGCTTATAAGAAAGATGAGGACAAACTTTTTGGCAGGGCCTATTGCAATAAGACAAGAAGTAATAGTTTTAAACTATTAAAGGATAGATTTAGACTAGATAGAAGAGATTTTTTACAATGAGAGTAGGGAGACACTAGAACAGATTGCCCAGAGAAGTGGTAGATGCCCCATCCCTGGAAACAGGCATGGTCAGGCTGGACAGGGCTCTGAGCAACCTGATCTAGTTGAAAAAGTCCCTGCTCATTACAGGGGGACTAGATGACCTTTGAAGGTCCCTTCCAACACAAAATGTTCTATGATTCTCTGATACTATGAAATGCAAGCAGAGACAGTATGTTAATATCAGGAAAAATCTTCTAATAGGACGAATAAATAAGTATCAGAACGGATTGTCTAGGAAGATTGTAAAATTTCAGGCAATGTGATCATACAATGAATCATATTTGCCAGGTTGCAGTTATGGAGAGGAGGTCCTCTAAGCCACCAAAGTGCCATGGAATAAAGGGATGTATGAATATCTCACAGATGCCTTACAGATTCACCTGTTCAATTTTGTTATGTTGCACCAGATAAGGGAAACGTACTTCATTACTGAGCTTGTCTCATTTAATCCCTACTGAAAATACCCTATGGAAGTTTTACCAGTTTTGTGCAACATCTTTGTTCAAATTCAAGATGTGCTTAGACCCTGCCATGGAAGACAAAGATAATATTTAAGGATAATTTTCAATATCCTCTAATAATTAGGCTGTACTTCCGTTTATGCACACTGAAGATTGGTTGTTGAGCTGATATTACCCTGATCCAAAGCAATTGTTGTTCCCAATCTTCAACCTCTTACCCTTGGCCACATGCTTCTAGCCACATTTCTTGTGTAAAATCAGCTGATTATAATATCCAGCCCAAGGCAAAGAGATGAAATGGAGTGTTGATGGTGATCCGGATAGTGGAACCAACCCTTTTTGGTATCATCTCAGCATGACATGAAATCACTTGTAACGTGAGGCTGCATCTCAGTATTAGCTGGTACCACTGCAAAATTACACATTGAAAAGCTGACTGAAGTTAACAATCTTGTTCATTAAAATATCTGCAGAATTTCCAAATTTGCATGGCTGCCCTGTATCTTTTTAGCCACATAAAAAGTTTTGACCTCTGCTACCTCCAGGGCCCATTCTGGAGCAATCAACGTTTGACTGCTTCTACTTACCTCACAAGGATGAGGGCAGACTTAATTAGTATTGTCACTTGCTTTGCAGCCCATTGCTCACTACAATGCATAATTACAATGCTTACTTACTCCATAAGTAATTATTATACAAAAGTAGTTTATTTGTCTATACTAAAGACCTTTCCAGGTCATTAAATTAACCATCAGAGCTTTTCAAGACCCTACCTTACATCATTTAGGGTTCACTTTGCTTTATCATAAAGTAGTGAAATACAAATTCCTGTCCTTCTTATACCAGGGACAAAAAGTACCATCATTTTTATCTGTCCTCCTAAGATTTAGAGTTTGTTTGGCTTTTTTCATTGTTATGTGACTATTGTAAATTCCAGTTCTGGGCTTGCTTTAGGTCTTACTTATTAATTTTTATAAGGTTTGTTCAGTTGCCTGGAGTACCAGTTAAAATCTTATAAAATGAAGTGAACATTCAGCTATATGGCATAGACAGACAACGTTCATTGATCCTTGAAGCAAATTAAATGCAGATAATTGCTTTCTTTTTCATTGCCACTGTTGACAGCTTTTTCCCCTCCATGTCTTGATGTGTGTTACTGGATGCAACAGAATTTCTCAAGATGAGGAGGGATAAATGTCAAACATACAATGATGAAAACACAAAGATATTCCACAGTATAGCATTGTATATTAGTTCCACATATTAGTATGCATCATTGCTTTGGAAAGGAAATTACATCTGCTATTAAAGTCTATTGCCAATATCCTGGAAAACTAGCTATTCATTAAAACTTTGTGTTATTTTCATTAGTACTGTATATAGATAAGTTGTAATAGGCAGCAAATAACCACAATTCCAACTCTATGATATGGATCAGAGAATCACAGAATCACAGAAATATCGATCAGGAAAATTTTTCTGTAGTCTGGGCCTCCAAAGATTAGAGGCAGGTCAGCATAAACAGCAAAGGCTAAGCTGGCAAGTGGAAATGGCTTTACGTTCATGTCTAATTCTCTTTTCTATACCCTACTCCATATAGACCAGTCATTCACCTAGAAACACAGGTATTTTGTTTATTGTGATAGGTTTCAGACAATCCTCTAGGGGTTTCTCTCCCATTATTTGCACTGGTTACAAATGAAAGTCAAAATTACAGAATATGTCCAACAATTAAGATACTTCAGTAGCTGAACCACTTTCAGAGGCAGGATATTACTGCTTCCTACACCTTACCCAGGACTAGTGTGTTCTCTGGAGAAGCCTTTCTGCAACATCTGTCTTCTTCCTGTTACTAAACCAGCTGCCTCCCACGAAAACGGCACCTGTGGGGTGGCCTCTGAAGCCAATGATGCTGAGTACCCCTTCTACAAATTTCCCTGCTCACCCACATTTCAGAAAAGCCTGCCCCTGTTTACAGTGCCTGGGCATTAAAATATCAAATGCCAGTATGGGGAGTAATAATTTCCTTCCCGTGCTCTTTAAGCTCTCTTAATTAACATGTCTATTGTGCTCCTTATTCTGCACATCTCTCCTCTGTCTGGCTTCTCCTGTTACAACCTGCAGAACGCAGCATTAAAAACATCATAAATCATGCATCTTGGGGAACAATAATTTTGTAATCACCTTACTGTGCTCATAACATTAATTTTCCTGAGACCTTCATTTAAAAGCTAAACATGACACAACAGATGTCAAAATTGGATTTAGATGCTTAAATAGAATAAACACAACCTAATGCACCCACCAAGGTTTGCTCATAAACACTGGTTGGTTTAGGGTGACCCAATCACACTGATGACACAGAGATAAGATCTTTGTTCGAAACGTCTTCTACACCATCCAGGAATTGGCATTAAGGAACAGGAATGGAAATTAGAACTTTGGGTACTTTACATACGATTTAAGGCAACTAGCAGAGAAGTATGAATAAATAAAAAGGAATGTACAAATCAAGGTTTTCTAAGAGTTCTTGGATCACAACGTCCATTATCTTATTAGCTCTGAGCTGTAGAACGGAAAGCTTTAAAAACACGCTATTAATCAATACAAGCACATCTTTTAGCTCAGTCCCAAAAGATCCATAGGAAATATCGTATCCAGATATTGCATTTTGGCACTTGCTGCAGGCAACACAGACAGCACTGTCACTTCTCCTATGACCAAACACTCTTCCCATTATCGCCTTGCACAACCAGCAGCCATATAAAAGCAGTTGTTTCTTCTGGCTGCCTCCTTCAGCTCACCACCACCACCACCATTAGTATTTTGCCCAGATTATACTGCACCTAATGATCTCTCTGATCTTCTCTTAGTCCCACACCTGTGACACCACCGTTCTCCTCAGCGTGTGGTGACTCATCTCTCTTGACAAACTTTCTATTTGGTCTCACATAACCCCCAAAGAATAAAGGAGTAAGAATAAAGAACCTCTCAATGGCCCATAAGGGAGATTCAATGCTTACAGCAACTGTAAGCCATAGGAATGAGAGGAGATGAGCAACTCCATGAGAAGAAGAGCAACCACCACCACCTGCATTCCACAGGGTGACACAGCTTATTGCTTATGGTGCCCCAAGCCCAGACAGACAATCAGGGTCCAGGAAACCTGAGAACTTAAAAAAATGGTGCTAATGGCCGGGGAGCCAGACTGTCAGCATCACACACTGCTGGCCCAATTACTGCTCTCTTTACACTATTCAGAAATCATTGGCACTGGTTTCCCTCCCTGACATAGAAAAGAAGACCATCTTAAGCAATAACAGGTGCACTAGCAAAAAATCAGGTTATAGGTCACATATCATCATGTCTTCCCACGATATAACCACAGCTTCACTGAGAAATAGGTACTGTGTAGATAGAGTACTTTCAATTCACCCCTGTAAGTGCTTGGGGCTATTTCCACAAGAGGCAGGAGATTACCTGGAGCCCAAGCAACTTCATCAGCAAAGCACCATGAACTTCTTTCACTGTGAAGAAACCTTCACTCTGGAAGTGAGCAGAAACAGCTGGAGGTACCAGGCCTTCAACATCTGAAACTATTCTGCTCTGACAGAAACTATGACAGAGACTACAACCATCTTTTGCAATGTGGAATGCACAAAAAAAGGTATGCGCTTCAGAAGCAGCTGGTCTAAGCAAGAGGCTTTTATCTGTGGCTTTCTCTTTGCCTCCCTTTCTCATCTTCTCTGCTGTAGATCATGTGCAAATTGCTGTGACCTCTGAAGTAGATCAATGAAAAGGAAATTTAGGGGCCACCATAAGGATAAAAGAGGACACGAAATTATGATGATGCCCTACTAAACCATCCAGAGAGGTCACGGTGAGAAGAACAACTTCATCCTTTGAGGCTGCTTGTAAGCAGGGAAAGCTCCATTAACTCCTGGCAGTGGATCATAAAACATTTGCCCTTGCACTATGGGATGGATGTGGAGCAGGATCCTGCCAGGAGAGGCGATGGCAACAGCCTCAGCACTGCCACTGGGGCACAAAGATGCTCAAATTTATCAGCAGAATTTACAGTCACCTGGGACTGTATCAGTTGCAGAGGCAGGCATGAAAGCCAGAGTTAATATCAAAGAACTGTCACAGGCAGCAGAACCCCCTGTCCCTCACAAGCATTCATCTCAGCCTCTTCACACATGCTGAATATGTCATCACTTATCCAGGGTTTGGAGCTCAGAATTGCTGGGACTGGCTGCTAAGCTCCCTGTACTCAGCACTGCTGAGGCTCCACCTCGAGTACTGTGTCCAGTCCTGGGCCCCTCACTGCACTGGAAAGACGTTGAGGTGGTGGAGAGTGTCCAGAGAAGGGCAACAAAGCTGGTGAGGGGTCTGGAGCACAAATCTTGTGAGGAACAGCTGAGGGAGCTGGGGGTGCTCAGCCTGGAGAAAAGGAGGCTGAGGGGAGACCTTCTCGCTCTCTCCAACTCCCTGAAAGGAGGGGGTAGAGAGGTGAGGGTCAATCTCTTCTCTCAAGTCACATGTGATAGAACACAAGGAAATGGCCTCAAGCAGCACAAGGGGAGGTTTAGATTGGACACTAGGAAAAAATTTTGCACTGAAAGGGTAATTAATCATTGGAACAGGCTGCCCAGGGAAGTGGTTGAGTCACCATCCCTAGAGGTACTGAAAAGACAAGGAGACATTGTGCTTAGAGACATGGTTTAGTGATGGTTTTTGTCAGTGTTAGGTTGACAGTTGGACTAGATGATCTGAAAGGTCCCTTCCAACCTAGATAATTCTATGACTCTAACTCACAAAGACCCCTCAGTACAAACCCTTTGGTTTAAATCTAAGGCATGATAGAGACTGCAGCATCTTTCAGGAAAGGCATCACATAGCCTCCAGCCTACAGCTGTGACAGCTCACGACATGTAATTAATAAATTCTCATTCTGGGAGAACTGATTATCAGAAACTGAACTATAACTAAAAATTCACTGGGACAAACACATCCTTGGGTGCCTCTATGTTGCCATAAACTCCTCCAGGGAATTTTTTTTTTAACCTAAATTTTTCCAATATTTCCATTTAAAAATTGAACACATGAACAGTATTTTGGAACAAACTGCACAAACAGGATACATCTAAATTACATCAATTTGTTTTGATGTTGAATAACAACAGTTTCACAGAAATCCGTGTTACTGAATGTTTGGCAAGCTCTGTAGGAGATGCAGATATATTCAGACAAATGTCTTTGCAACCAGTTCCTTCAAACCCATCATCTGCTGGGTCCAGGAGAACACTGGGGCAGCTGTGGCAAAAAAAAAACCTCATTAAACATACTGGATTACAAATGCCTTAAGATTTTTATCATGATCACATTTTAATCACCCCTCTGGTATTTTTCCCTCATAACGTAGCTCTAAAATCATGCAAACTGTCTTGTTAGTAGGCCACAAAAGCAAGACACGCTGCTTTTTTATTGGTGAAGTTTAACTGCAAATTCCATATAGGCCATCCCTGTCTGTCTGCACAGCAGGGTATTTGCCATGTGGCTCCTTTCAAACATTTCCTATTGACAATCATCTTTTCCATATACGGGCTCAAGAACTAAAACAGCACTTCAGAAATTAAAAATTGATTTTAGCTCCAAAAATCTGACTGTGCATGAAAAAAAAAAAAAAAAAAGAGAGTAAAAGAAAACATCCCTATCTCCAAAGGCTGCTTTAAACATGAAAAGTGTTTGGAGCTTTGTTTTTTTTTTTTTTTTGCTTGGTTGTTTTCACATGGCTTACGTCTCTTTGTGTTTCTCTGGATGACGACAGTCACTTTTTGAGATGAGATTTGTCTCACGCCGACTGCTGGGAACAGCCATTTAGGGCTTCGTAACTCACTCCCCGAGACCTCTCATTGCAAAACCTTTGCTTTAAATGTGAGACATGAAAGGGAGTCAGTTGGGCAGATGCAAGACAGATGTTAGCAATAGCAAACATTTTTCATTTAACTTTTAAAATGTCCTGATTTCTAATGAAAAATATTATTTTAATAGTCTTCATAGGAATAAAGTTCATTATCTTCTATCCCACAGATGTCACTGGCACAAAGTGCAAATGGTTATGACAGGGTTGCAATGGGCTAAATTTCATGTTTTTAACTGGATTCTGTAAGTGTTTGGGGGGAGGGGGTGTTAGAGAAAGATTCAAAGGAGATTTAATTTATATATTTATACTACATTTATGCTCCTATTATGATAATTAGCAAAATGGATTGGTTGGGTTATAGAGTTGTTTAATGGAGAGTTGTTTAAATTACATTATATGACATAGCATTAATGAAAAATACATACCAGAAATAAGTCTTTTTCTCTTTTTTTTTTTTTCCATAATTCAAACAGCATTAGAAAGAGGATTTAACTAGCTTTTTTCATTTTTGATTAAAAGAAAGCACAGAGTGATATGTTCACTTACTAATCAGAAAGTGAGGTTAAACAATCTTGCCTTATACAACTCCAGCTTAGGAATCCCCATACACGGACTCCACACAGAATGGGTTGGGTTAGAAGGGACCTTAAAGATCATTGAGTTCCAACCCCTCTGCCATGGGCAGGGACCTCCCACCAGACCAGGTTGCTCCAAGCCCCATCCAGCCTGGACTTGAACCCCTCCAGGGATGGGGCAGCCACAGCTGCTCTGGGCAGCCTGTTCTAGTGCTCCACCACCCTCACAGAAAAGAATTTCTTTCTAGTATCTAATCTAAATCTTCCCTCTTCCAATTTAAACCCTTTAAACCCATTGCCTCTTGTCCTTTCATTACACTTCCTGACAAAGAGTCCCTCTCTGACTCTCCTGTAGCTCCCTTCAGAGATTGAAAGGCCATTATAAGGTCTCCCTGGAGCCTTCTCTTCTCCAGGCTGAACAACCCCAGCTCTCTCAGTCTGTCCTCATAGGGGAGGTGCTCCAGCCCTCTGATCATCTTCATGGCCCTCCGAGTCTCCACCACCCTCCCCACACAGTGAGGTTGTCCCAGTCGCGTGCAACCCATTACTCCAGTCCTTCCACACACTCCTTGACAGACAGCCACCAACTTCTATGAAAATAGTGATGACAAAAGTTTTCAAATATCCAGTAACTTCTGGAGTTTTCTCATTTTCTATGTGCCAGCGAGGTCTTTCAGATTGAGCAACTCAAGCTGGAGGCATCTAAAATTACTGGATGCCATCCAAAATGATGGTCTTATATATCTGGATCTAAGTCCTGCAAATCTTTTGAGTCCTCTGCTCTCCCTTCATTTACCAAGCCCCCTCCCCAGCCTCCGCAGGGTTCTACAAAAGCCAGTACAGTTGTTTCAGTCACTTCTGCAGGACCCAGCAGCCACGGGAAGAGGTGGGGGTTACCTGCTGTGTGACTGAGGAGGGGATGCTGAGGTAGAAACACACGGTTATTGCCTCTGACCAGCAGCCGAAGAGCTGCCTTCCCCTTGTAAATCCTCACCTTTAGCCACAACCAATCCTTACCCACAAATAGTAATTTCTTCTAAAGGCTTCTTTCAAGTTACCTATAACTTTGCCTTAAGAACATCTGTTTTCATTTTCTTTCCAAATAAAATGCCCCAGGAACTATGATGTCAGTTGAGGATTTATGGGTTACATACACTCCAGCCTATGACATTGGGACAATTATTTTTAACTTACAGGCGTTTCTTGGAAAGTACCTGTCTCCCTGAGGACAGTATGAAATCTTGTTAATACTAATGAGGCAGATGCCCTAATGGAAAAAGGGAATAGACAATACTACGTTAGAAGATGAAGGGTACCTTTCTTTCTTTTCACTGAACGTCTTTGAAGTGCTATTGTGCAAAAAGCCTGCAAGAAATTCATGTATCTCTCCCACGAGAATTAGTCAACAATTATTCTGCTTCCAAGAGAAATTTATTTTGAGTCAATGTTTTTAAAATCTATCTGTTCATCAGGCTTACTCATGCATTAAGGATGATTTTCAACGTTCAATAGAAACTCCTGAAACAAGGAGCAATTAGAAACATCTGATTTCATGATGCATTTTCCCTCCTGCAAACCAAGCAACAGTTTCCACAAGGAAAATGTAAAGACTTTCCATCTTCCAAGCAGTTATTAAGCGTACAGCAGAAACAACTACATTTCAAAAGCTGAAATACAACGATAACTTGGCTCGCAATGAAAGTTGTCAAATGACTGAATTTAGCTGCACAACGATATAATTAAACATAAACATTAACTCAGTTCAACTCAACTTTAAAAAAAAAAAAAAAAGGCTAACAATACAAGCAACAGCACCTAGCCCAGAGCACAAGCCAGAAAGCCCTGGCTTTACCCTGGGTTTCTTGCCTCCATTCAGGCAAGCTCTGCCATTGCTTTGCTCCTGTCCTGAAAACCAGACACAGCCTGAAGATTTACCAGTTAAGCGTGAAATGATGCAGAGGGCTGCTGAGAGTTATCTAAGAATGAATGTTAAGAAGTTAATGGTACCTTTTACAGGTGCTAAAAATTAAGCACATATTTAAGTGTTACACTAATACAGGGACTGAGAGCTGCTGGAGTCGATGGGCTGCTGCCTTCAGCCCATCTTCTACCTTCAAACATCCTCCTGCAGCTTGTGGCCTGAAACTGCAGCAGAAGAGGGAGAAACATGCAGGCACGTGGCAGATCAAACAGCACCCTCTGCTATGGATCTAAACATAGGAAATGCCCAGTCTCAGCAACAGAAAAGCAATTTGTTTGGCCTTTGTCTTTTGGAGACAACAATCAGCTCACCAGCTTGTCATAGCTTATTAAAGATGAGAGATTAAAGGTGGTTTATAAACAGCTTCTATCCCTAGCAAGAGAAGAAAAGAAATGTTAATAGTTCTTTCACTGGTGTTTCAGTTGGTAAAAGTTAAAAAATAAGCAGAACAGAAATAAGACTAACCAGTCTTTTCTAGAGACAAGTTAGTGGCTTCTGACACTGTATAACTTCTCAGACACACTCTGTAACTAATAGTTATAAAAATGTGGCTTTTTTTAGTCAAACCACACAGCACAGATGAAAGGGAGCGAATCCACAAGGCTACACAGGTACGACATTGCACTTTTCATTGAAACCATGAAAGATGGCCTGGCTAGGAAATGTGACAAGTTAAACCCCAGGGCTTGCTTATCCGTTCTTTCTTCTTGCCACAACAAGTAAAAAGACATACATGGGGCAAAAGAAGAAATCTCTAGTAGGGATCTTGGAAAAGGAGTTCTTAAAACTTCCCCTTTTTATCTCTGCCACACAGAGGCAGAAATGCTGTGCCACAAAATATATCCACTTCTTCTGTTTTGTTCTCCCTTGCTTTCTTTTGTGATTCCATTTCCTTTTTTCTTCAGATGCACAGATCTGGCCCCGTGGACACATCAAGCCAGGTAATGTTCACAGGTGAACAGTCTGTCTTGCGCTCGTGTGGACAAGTTTTCTCGAGGGGGAAATGCCAGCATAATTCAGCAGCGAGTAAAGAAACAGGACTAATGCACAAAGACTAAATGCACCACGCGCTTCCTTCTCACCATCACTAAGAAAAAGAGCCAAAGGAAGGTAAAACTGAAATAGGCAGCAGCCTAGGGTGCTAAAATAAATATACTTTAAAATAAAGAGAGAAAGAAAGAAAAATGGGAAGAAAGGAAAAAAGAGAGTTCAGAAACTTAATTGGAAATAGGATTATCTTTACAGAGAATCCAGAACTCGGACATACCTCAGCTGAACAAAAAAAGTGGAGTATTGTTTCCTAAATTTAGTCTGGAAATGTTAAACAGCTCCATCAGCAGGGTGTAATTCTGCAACAGTTACTGCAGTGAGAGCCACGGGGGGCAAACATCCTCATCAGCTGGTAGATGGAAAATGAGGCACCTCTTAAAGCCTCCTCTGATATGACCACTGAGAGCATCTGTGGATTGGACTCAAGAACCCTGGAGAGCTTTTCCATTCCTGTGTCCTGGGAGAGCCCAGTGCTTGACTGCTCTGGCTGTGCAGTGCCATGGTTATGTGTGTTTGTCACAGCAGCACCCAAAATGAACCCAGGCTTTCCTTACAGGACACAGAGGAAGAGAGACTCCCCCCAGAGAGTTCACATTCTATATGTGTGAGCAGCACTGTGGCTTCCCAGCATCAGGGAGGGAAGAGTCATTCAACGTTCCACAGTGAACACCATCTGACTTTTCAGCTGCTATTACTTTATATTCTGGGAAAGTCTTATGGAGCCTCAGAAAAGCCAATGCTTTGCCCCTTAACTACTGGAAGCAGCAGAAGGGGTTGTTTTGCCACCCAAATGAAGTCCTGCGTTCTACTACTGGAACACATTAGCATCACCTGGAGTCCTTCCCACTTCCTTGTACTGCTTGATACACCACTCATCAGCTTAGTACCTGGGCATTTCAAAGGGGTTTAACGACTTTGCCACTGAGGAGGGAACCTCCACAGAGCACTGGGACACAGAAGTATTAAATGACTAGTTTTCAGATGCGTGGGACTATGTTGCAGAAGCCTGTCTCTGGAGTTACCGCTTCATGTGGTCACAGCACGACCACCATATGACAGCAGCTCAGTTCCATCAGCAGTGAGATCCTACCATGACCTTCTAGGGAGTTTTTTCCACCTCTAACATATGGAGTCCCTTCCCTACTGCAGTCCTCAGCTGCTCTACATGTCCCCAACAACAACTCTCTCTCGTGACAAGTTCCATAGAAAGGGAGTAAACGGCATTGTTAATCACTGGGGAAAAAAATAAATATATATATACAATCATTTATTCTCACAGTATCACCCTGCTGCTGTCTCACTTTGACTGTAGGCTCTTTGGAGGTGAAGCAGACAACATTTTCTATCTTATTCAGCACACTGTGGGCACCAGTTGAGATGTTTAAAGCCTGTTGCAGTGTTCATCTAGATAGCAGCCACAGAAATTAAGGGGAGTTATGCAGATGAATCCCTTAGTCATCCATTTATGCTTCTCCTTCCTCATAAATCAAAGGACAGGAAAGCAATTTAATCGGAAATGAACACAGAATTAGCAGTACAATTCAGCTCCTTATGCTCTTTCCTCATTGCTTTTGATAAGTAGAGTCTGCAAACAACCAAACAGCAGAAGGAAAAAAACAATGAAAAATTAAAACCCCCAGTAGTATCACTGTGCTGCAGAAGTCCCATTCCTGTCTGAAATTGAATATTCTTCTAGCTCAGAGCAGTCTGGTTAAAGAACTGGATTTTCTATTTCTTAATGAGGATCTGATACGAGTTGTATTATTGCAAGGCTCTGAATATTGCAGACTATACTTAAATATTTGTTTTATAGAAACATGTGGCCCGATCCCAATGATGTGGCTGGATCTCCCACAGTCAGCATTCTGTTCTGATGCAATATGTAAATACACTTGCTGAAAGACGTGGCCAGGAGGCCACTGCGATAGCTTAGTGAAAATATAATAGAAACAGGCAACGGCAACAAATGGAAAAAAAGCAAGCCAATTATAAATAAAATAGTAACTAACACATGAAGCATTACTGAAAAGGCTAAAGACACCATTGCCTTATAAGACAGGGCTTCTCTATGGCCCTCCCATCTCACAAAAAATGCAGTGAAAACAAATCATCCCTTAAGGGCAAATAAAACATCTAGGAGCACAGAAAGCCTGTAACAAAGGGTTGGACAGATTAAAAATATTCAAATAATAATTAATGAGAGGATAGACAAGAGAGGTATGAAAACAACAAATGCCTAGAAATTAGCCTTCACCCTCACTGGAAACATAAACAGGATATACAAAGTATATCCTACAAAGTAATAAAAAGTAATGGATTCTGTGGGGGTGGCAGGAGGTTTCCCATGGGATTATCTGAGAGAATATGCAGTCAGAAAGTACCATATAGGCTAAATATCTTTAAAGGATTCCCAAAATACATTATTTTTTACAGAAAACCAGAAGCCTTTGTGTAATTTTGGGCATGCTAAAATACAGATGAGAGATTTTAAAAAAAAAAAAAAAAGTTTAAGTATTTTACTGAATAAGCCAAATAGAAGTTGCTCTGAATTAGGAGGCAACTTCCCCTCTAGGAAGATTATTCCATAGTGTCTATTAGTGGGACAAACTTTCCCCTTCAGCATCTGCCAATGGCCCCAGGCAAAAAAGAGCACCACGCTGGTCTGAACCCCTTTATTTTATAGCAAGTCTTAATAACTGCTTCTGGCAATTGTAGTCCTGGGTATGAAAAAAATTATGAACCCGCATCAGAGTTTACACCAATGAGACGTAAACAAGAGGCAAATTAATAAATACTTCTCAAGAGGCTTGGGAAGAACAGCATGTGTGCTGTGCTTTTGGCTTCCAACTCCATCCCAACCAGCCATGGGAGATGGCTCCAGCACATGTGATGGCTCCAGCAAAACTCACTGAGAGCTTTGGTCGCTCCTAGAGCAGCTCTCTGCCATCCCCACCACACTCCCAGATGCTGCTCCATGCTCCTTGAGAGTTGGTATCCATCACACCCGACCCTGCAGAACCCTCTTCTGAAATTATCTTATTACACCTAACACAATTTAAAATTAATTAATGCTCCTCTGCAGCAAGATGCCATAATTAAACTCTCCCTCTCTTTATTTAAGACTGAATTTAAATGAGGGCTTGATGGCACTGCAGTTCAGTGGCATTCAGAAAGGCAACGCTGAGACCTCTGCGATGGGTTTTGGCCACATAGTTCCCAAGGACTTCCTATAACATCAGGCTTCTGGCCTTCAACAATATACATTTATAACCACCCCAGCTTTTGGCAGTATTAGCTGAAATGCTTGCATAGGTGATGACAGAGATCTCCTCAAGGAGAAAAAAGAAGTCTTCAGAATTTTTCCCCCCAAACTGAGCCTATCTCTCTCTCTGTCACACACACCAAGCCTTTACAACTGACAACAGAGAATAAGGAGATGACATTTCCTGACCTTTAAGAAGCGTTTGCTGATCAGCACTAACTGCACCATTTCACTCATCTTGTTACTTACTAGCTTAGCTATAAAGACAAAAAAGAAAGCTGAAATTCAGTGTATTTTTTTTCCTCTTTATGGAACACTACCAGCACTGTCCTGTTCTCAGTGCCGTGACTACGTGTCTTCAAAAGAAAGGGGAAGTCCTGGTCTGCTGCTTGCATTCAGCTCCCACTGGAGACAGGAGGGCTGAAAATACCTGATATCTGATAGGACACTGATGTACATACACTAGAGAAGTGGATTTATTAGCTACGTTTAAAGAAAAAAAAAAAATCACATCTTGGTCAGAATGGACAGCACACTTTTTTTGTTTCAATTAAAGCCTGCATAAAACAGTAGTTAAAAACAGACAGGTTTAGTTTGATTCTATATATGCAGCGTGAACATTATCCATAGAGTCAACCACACTAAGAAAGTATGTCTTCAGTGCAGTGAGAGCATGGGCATGCAGTTTACATACAGGCATAAACACAGCTCTGAGTCACCTAGCATAGGTCCTGACCACACCATGGCCAGAGCAAGGTAGACATCAATACTGACTGGCTCTCCAGCTATTCAGACCCTACACAAGCTTTGCATCTTGTATTAAACCCCACATAATCACAGTTGTGCATCCCCACACCCAAATTGACAGCTCTGACCCACTTGGTGCACACACCGGTTCACCTGGAGGTACAGGACCATCTTGAATGCAGCATCCAAGAGAGCACTTAGACACTAAATCTCATTCAGGGCATTAGTATGCATGCAACTTGCTGAAAAGGCAGGTTCTGGCAGTTCGAGCAAAGAAAAATGTCTCAGAGAAAGCAAACTACTGATTTCTTTCTCATGAAGACTAACTTCAGCTGAAGTTGGAGCTGACTGGAGATTACTCCCAGTTGCTCCAAGGGAACATCTGTTCTCACAACGCTGCCTTTGGGCAAGTAAGGTCTTGTGATGGGTCTTTTCACATCACCATGGCACTAACCATGCTCTAGGCGTCTTCTCAGCTCTTCTTTATACAAACAAATGAGAAGGAGATTGTACAAAACACCAAGCTTTCACCCAAACCTTACCTGCACCGCTGCTGCCTGCCAGTATCATGATGCTTCAGAGCCCTGGGAATGGCCTCACCCCGAAGATAGCAATGCTTTCAGCCCACAGGCCAGAGGAAAAAAAAAGAGCTATGGGGAAAAAAGAGGTCCAGCTGGGCATGATGGAAAAGCATGATCCCATTGTTTGATGGGAGATACTGGGGGATCGGAAAAGGAAGCAGGAAGGTCCTCCAGTCTCCTTGTCTGGGCAGCCATGGGAATGGTGCTTAAGGGAAGGCAATCTGTCTTCTGGCTCCAGCTCTTCTTTCTCACATGTATATCTGGATTGTGACAAGAATAATTAGGGGTTTGTAAGAGTTTGGCTTGACCAGAATATATTCAGCTCCTTTCCCTTTCTGGTCACCACTACTACCAATTTTCCTTTATAAGACACTTCCACAGCAGTGTGATTCTCCCACCCAGCTCTCACCATGCTGTAAATGGTTTGAAGAGACAAGAATTTATACAGGTCAGAAATGGGGGTTTCAGCTATCCCAGTCACACCACCAACACGTCCTTATCAACAGTTATGATATCAGGATCATTAGTTCTAATTTTTTCCGCATTTTTAGGCCGTAATTACCCCACATCACACAGTTCCTTAAGTATAAACAGACTCCTGTCTTTTACTTAAGTCATAAATTTTACAAATCTATACACTTATACACTTTTTTTTTTAACAAATGCCCCACATTGATACATTTTATATATCTACTGTTGGTTGTATTTTAACCAAGCACCATGCCGGGAAAAAAACCATTGGTGGATGATTTTAAGTAGAGAAGCAATGTTGTGGAAAACTGAGAAACAAGAATCAACTCCCAGCAGCAGGCTGGAATACTTGGGAGTGGGATTAACAACTACCCCTTCTCAGAAGCTTTCACAATTGGATTTTCACCTTGCAGTTAAGGATCTGTTAGACACTCATACTAGATTTGCAACAGTAAACCCAGACCAATAAGAAAATCTGGGGATTTACTGTTACTTTTCAGCAGTTCTGCCCTCTTTTGAAATTTCTGCAATTCATTCTTATGTCTCTATTGTCATTCCTAAGAATGTCCCCTTTATTCACATTCTTAATGAAAACAAATTCTAATGGGATTTATTGCTGAGCAAGGGTGCAGAGTCATCATCCTCAAGGAGACGAGACCTTCTCTGGTTGTAGCCCTCTCAGAGCAGTCTTACACATTCTGACTGCCTTCCTCAGCACACACCTAGGGATGTACATGTGGGGCTAGGCTAGTCTTCAAAACCCACCACCATCCCTGCTGAAGCTGTCAACACAATACCAACAAATAAGCATCATTGTTTCAGTGACTATTCACTGGTTCAACAGGCAACAGACTGATCCAGTGAAAATTTCTCTTCTGGGTCTGTTAGAAAATAACATCTTATGGATTCGTCTTCTCTCAGTATCATCATTCCTTTCTATTTTATTTCTTACCTCTAAAAACATTAAATATCTTCCTCGATCTTTATCCCTTCATCTCATTAAATTCAGATCACCAAAGATTATTCTTATACTTCCCAGATGCACTTAAAAATAATCCATTCATGATATTTCCATTACCTTGGATCTTAACAAAATGGTTCATAGAGACAAAATTGTTTTTAATCAAGTGAACAAAGAAAATAATATCTGGAAAAAATCAAGACTTTGCACTGCTGCTTCAGTGGATGACTATTGCATTTATGGCTTAATTTTATGGTCACCTAGGCTGATGAAATAGGAATGCAATACTTTGCTACTTTTTACACAAATTAGTAGAAATTCAGAGCCTAAATCAATATGAAACTAAGGGAGAATAGTATTCTTACTTCGTGGTCACATGGACTGGAAGGAAACAAAAAATGGGATGAACAGTCTTAAAAACAAGAAGCTGGAGGTACTGTAAATAGCACAGGTTTCAGATGGGCTCTCAGTGTCCAGAACATCATCTCTGACTCATGACATCCCTCACAGTGCACTTCTCTAGAAACACAACTGATGGGAGGGAACCAGAACAGTGCCCTAGAAACACAACGAGGGAAAATTAACAGAGGAACACAGATATATACCCTGTGGAAAGGAAGGGAAATAAAAAAAAGCGTTATTCCTCCCACTGAGACAATTACAGACAATTGCAAACCACCACCAAGGAACACACCAAGGCAACATAACTTCATAGTGTCACAAAAGCCTAGATAACACATCTTGCCTCACACTAGTGGGTGACCACGATGCCTCGGTCAGCTGGCACACCCCATCGGACACCCCCACACCACGGCAGGCTTGAATGGAGTTTCTGAGAAGTTACTGAGTTTCAGCAGAGAATTAAAAGCTGCCGTTTCTCCATTCCTCAATTTCTCACGAAGACATTTGACGAGGCTAAAGTTTTCCAAGTGAGAAATGCAAACTGATTATCTGCTCTACAAACAGAGTTTCAGCAGGAGAAGGTGGTGTTTAAATCTCCTGAAATGAGACTTATTTGATTGAGTGTCCAAATCTTGCTTCAAGTATCTTTAATTTTCCTTTTTTAAAAAATAAAACCCACATGGCTTGTATTTTATTTTCTTTTCTATTTCATAAGTTGGCAATATTATCTTTTAACCATCTGTTCTACATAAATATTTAAAGAGTGTTCTTTATCTTCTTCCCTTCAAAAAATAATAAAAAAAAAACCCCAAACAAAAAAAAAGCATTAAAAAGATGGAGTGGCCCCTGTGCACCAAGTCAATTCCTACATTCACTGTCAAGGGAACTTGCCTTGTCATACTATTTTTCAGCACATCCCTTTTCTTCCAAATTTTCAAGACCTGAATAAAAATGAGAAGCTATTATATAGCACAGAATAAAAAGAGATTGCTCTGTAAATTTTCTTAGAAATGACAATGTTTCATACAAATCAGCACATTTTAGCAAACAGATTTGTTCTTCAGCTTCAGTGGGTATAATCTGATTCCACATCAGCCTGTGGCCATTTTTCAGATTAATCTTCCATATTCTTTTGGCTACATAATTTCAGTGTACAAAGCCCACTGTAAAGCATCAGTGGAGTCTAAGGATTCCCACAAGGTCATGGCTTTCCATGAAGAGCATAAAACAGATCTAATTTCAAGAGGAACTCAGTAGAATTTACATTTCTGAATGTATGTATGACAAATCTATGGCCATTCAAGAAAAATCCTGCAGGCTCTTCCAGCAGTGTTTTGTCCCCGTTGTGCTAAAGCATCTTTATCACCAAGATTCCTAAGTAATCAACAGGAAAGTTAAGAGCTTGGAATTTTTTCATCTGTTTCTTTTTTAAACCTGTAGCTTGTATTCAACCCACTGCACACTTCTAATGCCTTAGGGGGAACAGACGTTTCCCCTGTTTTCTTTGTCTTCTGCACCTTTTTTCTTGGGGTTTCTCAAGGAGAAACATTTCCTCTGCTGGAGTAAGGAAGGATGCAGTTACCATCCCAAGAGTGCTCCCTGTTTGCATGCATTACTGTGAAAGATAGCATCCCTTAAGAGAGCCAAGACTCCAGGCTATGAATCTGATGCTCTTTATAGCAGAGGGTATCGTGCCTCTGCTACACAGCTTGATTTCAGCTACTTTTTCCTGGGTCACAGATTAAGAGAAAAAGACAGCAAACCACTGGCCTACCAGTGACAAATACGTCAGTGGCCATAAAACACTTCACCTCCACTGCCTTTCTCAAGTGGTACATCTCATAGTATTCATACCACACAAATTCCTCCCCCAGGCTCATATGCATCCCCCTCTATTTCCAGCCACACGTCACAGTAGCTTTTGTTTGCTTTTCAGAGTCAAACTTTTGTCCTTGTTTGATTGTAAAGGACTGAAACCTTTGAGATTTCAGTTTCCTTAAGTATATACTGATGAAATATTTTGACAAGATTTTTGACAAAGCCAAATTGAACTACAGTTCATAGGCTATGGTAAATTTGATCTCGATTCCATCACTGAACTCTCAAAAATTAATTTTCTTATCTGTAAACCACAGAAATACGAATTAACTGGATTGTGGAGCATTTCTCTTACGTCAAGACAAACAAGTAGTCTGAGCAACAATCTTTCTACTAACACTCACAAAGAACTCTGTTGACCTGGTGCTTAGAGCATTCTTCATTTTCTACCTGCCAGTCGCACTGTTCTGCAATTGTCATTATCAGTGAAAAGTGATTTTAAAATCATCTAGAAAAAATGTCTGTGCAAAATCCCCATCGACACAGTTATTCAATACATATATGTTTATCACACAAAAGTAAAAATTTTACATATCTGTGATTACTCAATTTTAATCAAGACCTTTTCAGGAGGATGAATGAAGCCATTTTCTGTAAAACTGTTTTTGCACCTCCTCTTTAACAAAAGTTTTACATGACAATACAATAAAATACAGCTGAAAACGTTGCATTTTATTAAGACTAGATGTTCAAGATCATGATTAAACATAGACTTCCAGGGATTAGTAGGAGAGGGATGTTAGGCACCTTCATTAACACTTTCCAATACAACACACCAAGACATCAGTCTCCAGATAACAACTGCCTCTTTACTAGAGCCTCTGGTAGTTGGGGAAGACCACCACAGGGTCTGGGATGCTCTGGTTCACTATGGAAATCATTCAATACCCACAGCTGAACCAGAATTATAAGGACCATGACTTCATAAAAATTGGTTTGATGTGGCCTGTCCCCATCATGACGCGGGAAGTTCCTCAGCCAGCTCTAAGGACCCAAACTGAGCCACTGGGAACCTAGAGGTGAATTAAATGGAATAACACAAATATTATTCCTCTGATACAGCAGCAGCAATTTATTTCCCAAACTCGTGTGCAGTTTAAATATATGTATCTTTGCCTTTTTTTTTTTTTTAAACTATTCAACGTTTTCTACAGCTCAGCAGACCTTCATTAATCTCATGCCACCTCATCTTGCCCTACAGATTCCCCAAGTACCTGCCCTGTTTAATCAAGGGTTTTCACCAAAAAAGGCTCTGGAATTACCAGTTCAGCTTCTTTTCAGGCAGACATTTTGAAACAAGAGATACAGCTGCACCCTCACAGACATACATGCACACACACACACATGCACACAGCCATCACTATGTAACTACAATGCTATACATATGTAACTATATAGCAAGTGCCAAAAACTTCAGTATTTAAAAACACATTCTTGTCTGCACAGTTTTTCTCAGAGTGCCTAATGGAATGTAATTCCAAATGACCTGCACATGAAGAGAGTACTTCCAAGACTTCGTCCACTTTCTCTTTCTATTCTCCAATCAAGAAAATGCCATTGATGAAGATTTTTTTTTTCATGGTCCTTCCACGATTGCATAGACTTCTGTTTATTTGAAAATCTGCTTAAGGAAACCAGCAAGAAATTTCCCCCTAGAGCTATCACAAAAAAAAAAAAAAGAAAAAAAAAAGATCTCCATATGGTGAATTTCATGTTTTTATGAGCTCATAAAAAAGTACAACATTTACTCTTGTTCTCCATAATGTTTACTCTTGCTTTAAATTTTTGCCCAAGTTTAAAATACTGGTTTTGACATTTTACCTCAAGAAAGTGTTGCTTAGTCTGCCAAAAGGGAACCAGCATGAGCTCAGGCTTTATTAGGAAGGTGAAATTTATTGTGCTTCTCCCACCTTTAAAAAATTCCATGTTGTAAAATCTGGCATTGAACATATTATTGTATATTCCATATGTACCCAGCAAGCTTATCTAAGACAATACAGACCAGGTAAGCTTTTAAGCAAAAAACACGTCTGGAGCAAAATCTGGCAGGTCTGCCCAGCTGAAATAGGTTTAAGACCTGGCTCTAAAACATTTTGGAGACCTCTTTTCTCTCCATATGGAGTCTAAGAACAGAAATTCTCTGGAGTTGACGTCAGCTTCCAAGAGCTGATCCCTGAAATTTCAACATAGAGGATGAGAGCTAATAGCAAGAATTGTCAAAGAATTGTCACCCACAGCTGAAGGAGCTCTGTGCAATTCCTTTGGGATATGTGTATACATATATATAGGAGTATGTGAAAGGTATATTTAGAAAGGAATTTGTGGACATTGCCTGTGGTTTGTTTCATCAAATTGGCTGTCTACAGCCAGAACCTTAAAATCCATGCCTGCACCTAACCAGCTTTCTTCAGACAAATGTCTCTCATCATTTGCTCTATATCCTTGAGCATTCAGTATCACTTACTGTCTTTTGTAACATATTTGTTTACTATTCACTAAACCTCTTACACTGCTTTGCTGCAAAAAAAACTAGAGCCCTCCTGATTGTTTTGTGGCTAATGTAGTAAAAAAAAAAAAAACCACAGCACTTTTGGAGTTTTCACAATGTGACATATTAACACTGCTGCGAGTCTCTTGGTTTTATCCATGGTAAAAATCCACCCCTGCACTAATATACATTATAAAGACAAATTGATAAGTAAAGCAAAAGCCAGGCTGGCAAGCAAAGCAAAACAAGGAATTCATTCACCACTTCCCATGGGCAGGCAGGTGTTCAGGCACCTCCAGGACAGCAGGGCTCCATCACGCATAATGGTTACTTGGAAAGACAAGATGGCGAACTCTGAACATCTCCCACTTCCTCCTCCTTCCTTCCATGCTGAGCATGACATCATACATCATGGAATATCCCTTTGGTCACTTGGGGTCAGCTGTCTTATCCATGTCTCCTCCTAACTTCTTGTGTCCCCCCAGCCTGCTCGCTGGTGGGGTGAGGAGCAGAAAAGATCTTGAGAACTTAGCAACACCTAAAACCACCAGTGTGTTATCAACACCCTTCTCATCCCAAATTCAAAACATAGTACTGTACTAGCTGCTAGTAAGAAAATCAACTCTATCCCAGCTGAAACCATGTCAGAAACGTCATAGAGTTCAGTCAAGGCTGGTTTTGACAGAGCGTTTTTAACCCATCTTATGGGGTGATCTGAGACTTGCTGAGACAAGCAACTTTGCTGCTTTGCCCTAAGCAGCAAATACATGCAAAAACTCTTCCTGAGGAATAAATCTAGAGCCTGCAACTGAACAGTACCCAATGTGGAACATCTGGATAAGCTGTGCTAAGGTGAACCATTTGGAACAGAAAATTTCCAAACCAGCTCACAATACAAGGGCACACACAGTGCCAGCCCTCCAACAGTACAGAGTTAAAGGAAAGCTGTTATATGCTGCCTCTGTCTCTTTTTTGGCAGTCCCCCAAATTCATAATTGAGAATGATGCAAGTGTGATTGGAATATTCAGTGAAATCTGAATAGTTTATAGTTTCTACTAAGTTATTTCCCATGAATCCAAAGAGCTCATAAGATCATTCTGAATAATAAAATAAGTTATTCTTATAGGGATAAGGTATCATTATCTAATATTCATCATGACAGAATATAGTCATCTTACAATTTATGCTGCAGTATCCAAGATATTATCTAACATTCATTACCAGCTATGTATTCAACTGCCTATATTACGTTTATTTAAAGAAATTCAGACAGGTGAGATGTTCTACAAAGACGCCATTTTCAAACAAGCAAATGGGAAAAAAAGGCATTGACTGCTATAAATGTAATAAACTCCTACTGACGTCTCAAACTCGTTACAGTTCACTAACAAGTATAAAGGTTGATTACTATGATAAAAGAAATAGAGAGAAATAGCTTCCTTTCCTTTATAGGAAAGGAAGTACAGCATCTACTCTTCACTGTGACGAACCACCTGACTCTTACTCTTGGCATCTGCCCAACATGCTTCCCATACTTTTTGTTAATGCTACATTCATGAAATGACACTTTTTCCCCCCCTATTTTGCAATGCCAGGCTTTGAACACGATCTTAGATATAAAAGATGCAATTTGCAGAGCTATATTTACTATTTCTAGGGAAGTAATTTAACTGATTATTTCTTTTTCAAGTCCAAAAAGTTGAAGAAATGATACAGCACATCTGATGTGCCAGTTCCTTCCTCTGGCTTACTGATAATAAGTTGCCAGCAAGATGAAGTTTAGCATCATGCAACTAGGCAATTGGGTGCCAAACAGGTTTTAAAAGATTTAAACCTGCTGAAAACCATACACAGGTATGTAAATCAGTGGCAAAACAGGTAGATTCTTCGACTGAATCGTCCTCTCTACACAAACTAGAACTAGCCAAAAACACATGGCTTGTTTCCACTGTGGAAATAAGCTATTTGGTAATAATAACAGCAAATATCTGTCAGATAATACATGCAGGATCCTGATCTGAAAATACTTATCTATAGAAGACTTTTTCTGTCATGACTTTTCCCATGTTTTACCCCTTGCACATCATCAGGATTTTAATCTTGCCTGAAATTTTCAGAGCTACATGCTTACTCATGATGTTCAGAAGACAGAGTCAAACTTTGTAGCCCACAAGAGAGGGCAAGGTTTCCCTGGAGCCTGCAAGGAGCTGGGGTGATTCCTCTCCAGAGCCAGGTGTAGGTGAGTTTCAGCATCTGTACTGGTGTGGACAAAGCAGACAGAGAGGCTGAGCCCTTCCTCCCTTCTCTCCTCTCTACCCCTGAAATCCCTCTGCAGCCACTAAAAAAAGCACAGTTTGCCAGCGATGCCAAAATGCCTGAAGAGCAAACAGGGCAGATGTCCCATGCTGAGTGCATTTGTTCAGATGAAGCCTTTCTGGTTTGGGGTTTTTTTAATTATTGAACAGCAGAGCGGAGTAAGTGAAAAAGGGACCTTGGTACACTGCTGATGTCAGCCATCATTTAATGCTTGTATTCCTCAAGGCCACATATATAGCCTGATAATGCACAATTATGCACAATGCTGATATAAATCAATTAATAATTTGATACACAAATTATCATTTGCTCATTTAAAGATTAGTTTTCCTTGCTTTGATCCCAGTTTGATGCTGAGACGCGTGCAGTAGGTCCTTCTTAACCTCTAGTCACAGCCACATTAGAAAAAAAAATTCTAGCCAGAGCAGAATTTTCTAGATTTTTTCTAAGCCAGAGCCTAGGGAGTCAAGGACCCAATACACAGGTGACAGTGCATCTCAGAGTAGTCTCATCTGAAACATTTTAGCTTTCTCTGCTCAGTCTGGAAAAGGAAAAGAATATTAAAAAAAAAAATTTTAGAAAAATCACAGAAGGAAGACTAGTGGTATTGTTTGAAGCACTCCATCTGCTTAAATTTATCACAATTAAATATGTCCAACAAGGTTTTATTGATTCATCCCAAATCTGGCAATAAATGATCCAGAGGAAACATAGGACTGAAATAGGTGTGAAAAGCTTCACTGGTCTGTATTTTCCTCTCTGGAAAACAGTGGCAATGATCCACCACCACTTCCAAGAGCCATCACCAGGTGTGGGAAGCAACAAAAATGCTGGTTCTGCTTGGCCGTGGGGTGAGGCTTCACATATCTCTCTGACCCAAAGAGAAGAGATGCTATGGGGGACACAGAGGAAGTTCCCAGCCCCACAGCCCTTTGCATGGTGGACGTCCTCTGCACCCACAGCACAACTTTAGGGCTGAGGTCAAAAAAGCATTTAAAGAATTCCTTTCCCCATTAATTCAGGCCTTTGCAGTGCTGTCTGCAATTAAGGGATAATGCATTTAATTGCTAATTGCACCAATCAGTCTTGGCTTCCAAAAAGCCAAGGGAAAGTTACTTTCCCTGAATCCCACTCACGTAATTGGCATGTACAAGCCAGTGTGCAGACTGAAATAGTAGAAGAAGTAGGTTTAGCTGTTGGAGTCTATATCCTTTCTTCAATTCCAGGCTGCTTTGACGGCAACTATTCTGGCTGGATTTCAGGTCTCTTGCTGCACAGTAGTTCTATATTGGAAAAAAAAAAAAAGAGTGAAAAGAAAAAATTTTACAAAGCAAGCTTTTCTTTTATGAAGGTAGCATCCTCTCTTTTTTTTTAAAAAAAAAAAAAACAAAAGAGAGAGACACATACACACAAACATACAAAAGAAAAACTGTTCAATCGTTTAAATAAAAGAACAAATACCTAAATCTTAGATCTGTAAATTGTTTTGAAAATATGTGATGTGGTTCAAGCCTGGCTATAACAGAGGCGGCGAGTCACTCTTGAGGAGAGATGCCAACAACTTTGCAGTGAGCAATGTCATTCAAGTCTTCTGTGTGAGCTACAAGCCTGACAAAAAAAAAGCCTCACGGTGGTTTTGAGCTGTTGTTATTATTAGGCAACAGCATATGTAAGCATCCCTGACACATTCGGGTTGTCAACACATTTCAATCTCAGGAGGAGTCTAAATAAAATCTTTGCCTCACACGTTCAATAATGTTCTCAAGAGGCAAGAGGGAAAGGGGAGGGCAAGAGTATGGCATACGAGCTGTGGAGCTTTTGGATTTTAAGTCACCCAAAGCAATGAGAATCAGCAGTGGCTTGCTCAATCTTTTATTTCCTTCCCATAATGAGCCTGCCTCTATGAATACAGTTCTCTTGCCTCTCAGCCATTATCTGTCACTTCATACAGCAAACACAGCTTCTAATTTGACAGCTTTCTTGTTGTTAGTATTTGTTCTGAAACCAACTCTACTGTTGGTCTATTAAGCCAGCAGTTCCCGGCCCTATCCTGTCCTGGTTACAGTCTTTTCTCTTTAGTGCAAAGATATTCTTCAACTTGTTACATATTTTTTTCAATGCTTTTATCTCCCATCCCACAAACCAGAGCATATCTACTAAAATCTACATTTGCAGTTCTCCCTTATCCTTAATAAGGGAAACCTAAGCTAGATATACTGCCGGACGGTAACAACCACAGCCTATAAACAGGCAGGTCTAGAGCTGATCAGGAATTTTTTTTTTTTTTTTGACAAAAACTTCAACTGTGAAAAAATTTGCAGGACGAGGACAGCCAGTAACAAATTTCACCAGTCCCAGCAGCATCACAAACACCCACAGAAAAATTGCTTGCTGCTTCTATCAAACAGCTTCTGGGGGAAGGCACATTCTGGGAGTTGTCACTTCTTAAAGCCTGCAGCATAGGAGCAACATTAGCCAGGTTTGTAACATCTTGTTGGAAGAGCTATATTTAAGAAGAACAGCCGCTCTGGTTCTGACAGAGGAGCCATCTACCCCACGTCCAGGCTCCTACAGCAACGAGCAATAGATACCTCCGATACAGAAGAGGAACTGGGCAAGTATCCCATGATACCTCCCCCAGTGCAACTTCCCTTCTCCCAACTGCCTGAAGTTTGGCCAGATCCTCAAATAAAAATATGGTATACTGCTTAGCAGCCAAAGGAATTTTTTTTCTTTGCTTTTTCTGTTTCTGAGCACAGATAAACCTTTGGGAATAAAGCTTCCTGTAACAGTCATCTTGTGCAAGAACGGACTTCTTTTGGTTCGTTTGCAGCCTTCACAGATGAGTTATCTTCTCCCAAAGTCACAGATGACAGGACAAGGGGTAAGGGCTTCAAGTTGCACCCGGGGAGGTTCAGGTTAGATATTAGGAAATATTTCTTTACTGAAAGGGTTATTAAGCATTGGAATGGGCTGCCCAGGGAGGTGGTTGAGGCACCATCCCTGGAGATACTCAAAAGACAAACTGACATGGTGCTCAGGGATATGGATTAGTGTTGGGTTGGTGTAAGTTTGAGTGTGGTGGGTTTTTTGTTTGTGGGTTGTTGTTGTTTTTTGGTTTTTTTTTTTATTGTGGTTTTTTGTTTGGTTGGTTTTTTCCATTGGTTGGACTAGATGATCTTAAAAAGGTCCCTTCCAATCTAGGTGATTCTGCGATTCAAGACTGCTAATTCTTGTAGTATTTTCAAATTCATACTATTAAGTTCAGTTGATGGTCCTAGATTTTCCTAACATGGCAAGCCAAGACATACAGTCAGTTTCCAACTTTATCAAATTCATTAATAGTTTCATTTTATGTAAATCTTTCATTTTCTGGGGAGCAGGGCAGAGGAGGATATACAGAAGGAAGGAGAGGAAGATATTTATAACACTGGAGAAAAAAAACCAAATGTATCTTCATTTAATTTTTTTTTTACTGAAAGGAACTTCAGGATTCCAGCAGAGGAGTCAGATACTCAAGAAGGACGTAAATATAAGTATTTTAGCACTGGTGGCTGACCACCTACTTTCATGCAGATCTGCTCAGGTTCAAAGACGACCATGCAAATGCTTTCTGGACATTCCCCACTGAACAAGATGTTTATGTGGCCCATCAGCTCTTTCACACATCATCTCTTCTACAGAACATCAGACTGCAGTACCGGGCCTGCCCCAGACACAGTCACACATATTGAAATGAAGAGAACATAAGAACATGTGGAAAAAATCACATTTGAATGCAGTGAAGTAGTTCAAAGATGCATTTTAGACCAAATAAGTTTGTTCAGGGCACTAGCATATTATGTAAAAGTCAGAAAACATACATACATACACTCTGAATGCTCCAGACTATCCAGGGATGTAGACTGAAGTAAGGAGATGCAAACACATCAAGCAAGCAGCCTTAAATGCCTAATAGGCTACACTCTGAGGAATTTCATTTATCATCCATTGCTCTTTGCCTGAAGTGAAAATAGAAAGGTGCTGGTTAAATTTGAATAGTTGAAAAACACCTGACTGTCCAAAATCAAGGTGCATGGCACCGCAGTCTTCTTCACTCAACACTAAATACCCCAGCAGACTGCCTTTGCTAACATTGCCCATGCCCAAAACATGGGCATTCCAGTTAAGGATCATAAAATAGCTGTGAAAGTACTGCTATACTTTGTGGTGGATTCCAACAGCTACGGTGAGAAACTTTGGGTGAAGCCAGCAACGCAGCAAATCCCAAATGCAGATGAGATAAGCCACAACGACACAATCACAAGAGGGGTTAAGAGCAAACTTCACATCCAGATCTACATCATCTACACTTGGGGTTTGCTAAGGTCAAGTCCCAGTGAGGGCAGAGCCAGTGTCACTCTGCCCCTACTCCAGCTCCCAGGTTGCTCAGCTGGGACATATGAAGAGGCAGAAAAAAGACATTACTAAAATACTCATAACTCAAGAATCTGATGATATTTCCCAGCAATAGCATCTGGCCTTCAAAACACTATTTTATGCTATTTTTATATTATTTTATGCTTGTCTATGCACAAAAAGCCCTCACCTTAACAGTGTCAGCTTCAGTGAGCTTTGGGAAAGAAGCGTGGCAAAATACACTGGAGACCTTCCAATATTTACAGATGCAACTTTCTGCCTTTAAATTAGCAAGTTTGAAAGAAAGCTAACACACAAAGTGCAAAACCTGATTAAAAATATCATGCAATGAGACAGATCAAAACTTGATTGTGACTCGGTTAAATTCACCCAACAGTTCCCACTGTGACACTTGTTCCTAGAGTGGCCCAGGTCTGGGATTTCCCTCCTGGTGACAACAGCAACAGAAATGGTTAAAAAGCACTCACTGGCAAAGCTAATTGAAAAAAAAAAAAGCTTTCCAGTGGGATAGGATGCGTGCTCAGAGGGGGAAAATTACTGCTTACAGTCTAAATATTGTAAGGGGCATTTTGAGTGGCACTATCTGTTCCTTCTCTTTCTCCCACACAACACAATTGTTCTCACAGATTAAACTCACTGCACAGATGCCCATAATTCAGTGTTGGCCCAGGGAAAGGAGCAGAAAGAGGCAGGCAAAGGGCAGAAGTGGCCATTTCAGAGGAGGCACAGACTTAAATGAACTTAACCTGTCACCAAACTGCACCCCAAAAATCAATCCCTGCATTGCTCGGGGGGTCCTGTCTCCCAACCATGTTGATTTGTGACATGCTTTGCAACAAAACGCATGGGTTTGGAACAGCCAGGGGCTGCTATTCAGGAAAGTCAGAGCTCCATCTTCCACCTGACCATCCCCTCAAGAAGTCCTATTCAATCTCCTCTGCTTATGCCCCGTCCATACATTGCGATGATATTTAAAATTACTTGGATCCCTATAGATTAGTACTTGAACAAAATCACTGCAAAACTTCTCAGAATACACAAAAGCATGAATCCTCCTTTTCTTTGGGGGAAACCTCTCCTGAGAACATTTCTCAGGAAGAATCAACATTTGGGAAGAATCAACATTTTCCTCTCTCTTTCACAGTCTACCTTCTCTGATTTACCTGGTTTGGTGTAACAGGGACATTCATCAGAAGCTACTCAAATACAAGTATGTAAGGTTAACGTCAGGAGACAATAAATGAAATCTGAAAAATTATTATCTGGGTTGATTTTATTATCAAAATAATATCATTTCGTCATCAACTGTCTTTTCAATCATCAATTAATGATTACTGTCTTCCACCTTGAAATCTCTTGAGGTTCTGCCTGAAGACCAGGGTTCCCTTCTGGTTATCAGAAAAATTTTTTAAAACTGAAAGGTAGGGACAGAAAACAAACAGCAGAAGCAGGAAGAAAACTGTAGTTTGAATCACAAACACTTCAACCACCTGACTTCATCGTGGTATGTAGCAGGTTCTTCATAGCAAACTCTCATATCAGAGGTGCAACTACACATATTCAAAATAAGGGTCAGTCACTGTGGAACATCTAAGCCACAGATCTACAAAACTGTCTCCTTTAAAGGTCTTTCTCAATGCTCAAGGAACAACCCTGGAAGCAAGCTACAAAGGATGAAGTTCACACCAAGGAAGGGAAGGTCCAAGAACTAGACATTATAGGAATACTTTTAAAGCCATTTAAGTCCTAGATAAGCATTATTTTGGAGGCCTGACAAGAACAGGCATTGAGATGGTCCTCATGTGAATGCAACAGATAGAGGAGAAGACCCAAGCTAAAGCCTAAGATTGTATTTTATCACACTTCATGACTGTAAGATTTCCAGATAATGAGGTCCACAGGATATGCATAACAGACAAGTCAAACAAAAAGCCAGAGAAATATTATGCTTTCTGATTTCTGAAAATAAAATAATCAGAGAACAATTATCAAAGTTTGAGGTACTTTTTCCTTTTGAAAAAAGAACAAAGCAAGAGTTGATGAGTGAGTTGTAAAAATGAATGATTCAGGCTATAATATGCCTCAAAGGAGGTAAACCTGAATTTAAAACAGGGTTTTTTTTTTTAAAAAAAAAAGAGTCATGAAGTTGTCAGCCAACCAGTAAGAGAGAGTTTGCCTCTTATTTGATTACTGGCATGAAAGTCACTAAGTCCCAACTCTCCCAATGAATCACTGAGAGTGGGTTAACATAAGCCACCACTCTACATTTTTTTTCATTTCTTCAAAGTTATGTATTACGGTCCAATAAACAAAATTTTCCTTGAGTCACCCAGTAGTCAGCTATCAGCATTAGATTAATTCTCACTTGCTGAAAAGCGTTAAGGAAGCGGCACCCTCACTTAAGCCAAACAACTCAGTTCATTTTTCCTAAAGTAGACAAGAAGTCTAACTTGTTCTAACAATGGAAAAGGGCAATATTTTTTTTTCCCAAGATATCATACAACATGGCTGCTTGTGGTAAACAAAAAAAAAATAAAAAAAAATTTTAAAAATCAACAAAGCAAGATCCTTCCCAAGTATGTCATTCTCATAACTTCCAGGAAAGCCGTAAATCATCAGCACATCTCAATATCAGAGTCTGAATCTGAAGAGATGCATTTCCTTGATGATATGATTTATAGCCACTTATTACCACAGCTTGTAATCTATCCCTATTTCTCTATGCCATCCACAGCGATACAGAGTGGACCAGTGGCATCTGTACAGATTTAGCTCTACAGGGGATTTTTGACAGCTGTCAATATCCTGTATGGTAATAGCATTTCCAAACAACTAAATAGTAGGCAGAAGCTATCACATTGCTGGGAGGGAGAGAGCACTATTAAACATACATCAAACCAGCTGCCACGCAAACCTGAAAGACAAGAAAAAAATTATAAATATATTTATAGAAAATGTCAGTGAAGGAAAAAAAAAACCAACCCAAAACTAAACAATGACTTGAGGCTATTGGTGACCACAGAATTTCAAACTATATTCACAGGTAACAAACAACAGCCTTCACAACTGACACAACTGCTCCCTGGTCTTTCACAGTTTAAAAGGAAAGTAGGTCCTTTAGAGTTAATCGAGGCAAAGAGAATAGAAACGTCTCATAAAGGGAATAGAACAGTCTGTCGCTAACATTGAGGATGAAAAGTGAAAATATAGCCCCTTTGATCCTGATCAGCTGACTACACTAGGGCCATTTTTAGCAGATTTTACCAGAACGTACAATTGGACACAAGATTTGCAAAACCAACCTGGGACCTAGTTCTCAAATGTGAAGATGTACCTTCATCTTCATGCAAGGCTCACGTCATGGGAATCGGGTGTGCTCAACACACCTTTCAGGACCAGGAGCCTGACCACAGCTGGACAAGAAGTGCTTCTCTGTCCCATTTCTCCTTTCCTCCAACCGGGTGCTCTGTCAGAACTCATCTTTGGTAAGAAACACATTCTTTCTCACAGATGATCAGCCTTTTGCAGATATTACTATTTTTACATTAGTCTATTCCACCACTGTTCCCAGTGAGACAGGGTTCTTTTCAGAACAGCCATACTTTGCAGAACTTGTGGAGGCTGCCTCCTTGGAGACATTCAAAAGCCATCTGGGCAACTGGCTCCAGGTGGCCCTAGTTGAGCAGAGGGGTTGGACTAGATGTCCTCCAGAGGTCCCTTCCAACCTCAGCCACTCTGTGATGTGCAACCTCCTCTGGGGCACCTGGAGAGGGATCTATAGTTCTGAGTTAGACAAAGTCTCCCTGTACAGAGTTAACTTCAGTACAGCAGTCAGTACTTTTGACGGACCCGTCTGAGGTACACAGCCAGGAAATCCTGTCTTCAGCCCCAGTCTTTCCCAGGACTTAAATATTTGTATCAGTGTGGGATTTACAGCCTTTTCTAGAGGTTTTCTAGATCACACCAGCTTTGATTATTTCCGAAGCACAGCAGGAGCCATTTCAGACCTCACCTGTGGGCAGCAGCAACCCCCCATCTTTGCACACCATCACCGTCCAAGCACCCCAACCACACTGCAGGCAAGACTTCCACACACCAGGAGTTCCCAAAACTGATGTTTTAGGGCTTTTGCAGATGTTTAGAGGGAGGAAGACTTCTAGCCTACTAGAAGCCATGTTGTTGGACCAGAGTTGTACTTGTTTTCATGGGTGAAAGAAATTTATGGTTTTGGACTTGGACACCTAATCTTGCTAAATCTTAAATGATTAAACCTGTTTGCAGTTCTCTGGGATATGATTGCAGGTAGGGACACACAAATTAGAAGAGATGAAAATGAGAACAGAATATTATTAAACAAGCAATAGTAATATAGGGGAATATGAATTATTTAATACCTGATAGTTTATTAACTTGCCTTTTTTTGGCATTATGCAGTGATAAATCATGAGGAAAGAGACAAGGCTGTTAATGCCATTTGTGGGCCAAAAGTTTGAACAGTTGAACAAAATTTGTCATACCTTTGGAGAAACAAGTATTGCTGCACATTGGTGTTCAAATTCAAAACAGGTAAACCTACCAAAAAGAGGTATCTAGAGTACTGGATGTTAAGCAAGGGCATATTTCTGCCATTTATAAATGGTACATTTAAAATTCACCTAACTGCAAGCAGAATACAACCTCCCCAATGTATCAAATCTTAAGTTTGTCACTAATAACGAATAGTATAAATTTCATCTTGATTCCATAAAACGGTCTTTCTTTTTCCTAGCAATGGCCATAAAGAAACATCGTGCTAATAAAGGCAGGGAGATTTATTTTTTGAGGATGGTAATACAAAGATGATGCTTTAGAAGCAATCATAACATTTACCAAAGGCACCCATAGATCTCATTGCCGGACAGGAAGATTAAGACTATATAGTCTGGGCTGCTGTGAAGCACCAGTGACAGAAAAAACAATTTCTGCATCAAAGCCCATAAATTCCTGTTCAGACAATTCCTCGCTTTCCGAGGGCTGTATTGATTTACAGTTTTTATATCATATCACTACGGTCGTGTGTGACACAATGGCTATTAGCCCTTTCCCCATGTGCATAAACAGTGTATCTGCGTATACATATATACAGATTGTGAAAGTGGCTATAAAGTAAGAAATCTTACATTTTTGAGGAGAATGAACAGGCCCTACGCTCAAAGCCTACTCGAAGGCTCCTCTTTTTCTCCCCATCACTAACCCCTCCAAATTGAACAAATCAAACCCAAAACTTTTTGTTACTGAATTGTAAGGACCTTATCATCTGGCCCAACGTTCAAGTTCTTGGTAAAAGCTGGATCACTCAGCCAAATGCCCACCCAGCCGCTCATTCACTCCCTGCCCCCATAACAGGACCCATTTCCAGGAGAGTAAACCTCCCCACACCTTGCATGGGCTCTCCTGAGGCTGTGGTATCTGCCCTGGCACCTGGAGCACCTCCCCCTCCAACCTTGTTTTTCAACCCTGCTATTTCTCACTCTTTTTCTTCACTCCTCCTCTGCCCATCCAGTGCTTTCAGCCCTATCTTGAAAATGATTTCCCAGAAGCACCACCAGCTTGGCTGGTGGGCTTAGCTGTGTCATGCAGTGGGGTTGCTGGAGTCCAGTGTCCAGTACAGGGCAGCCCCTGTCCTCCTCTCCCAGAGTATACCCCTGCACCACCACACCTTCCCCTGCCAACACCTTGCCATGGTCACCTAACACAACAGGAGGCACACAGAGATGTCACAGAATCACAGAATCTTCTAGGTTGGAAGGGAC
>BJBW01001401.1:104890-120750 GCA_004320125.1 Scolopax mira
CCGGCCCCCATCTCTCTACACCCTCCTTTCAGGTAGTTGTCCCAGAAGTCATGGGTCACATCTGCACATGTTCCCATCCAGCACAGAGAAGTTGGAGCAGCAGCACAGGGCACCACAGTTTGAGGTTTTTGCACCAGCTGTCTGTAAACACCCCCTTTGGGTATCTCAGTACATACCAGGCTGAGCACCCATTTCTGAAACCTGCCACTGCTGAGGCGCCGGAAACACAGGCAGAGCATAAGGACGTACTACAGAAAGCCTTCTAAGAAAGAAATGAGTGAGAACAAAGATGTTGGATTTGCTGCTATTTGGAGAGAACATCCTTGCTGGTTTCAAAAACCTGTCACTTAACTTAGAGAAATCCAGCCTGCACAGACAGCAGAAACATAGAAATGAGCTGGTGAATCTGTAGCGCCAGGGAGGCACTACAGAGGAAACATTTTTTTAAAAATGCAAAGCATCTTAAGAGAGTTTTAATAAAGTCTTTGCAAACTTATTGGCAGCTCAGTAGAGGACACTCAAGGGTTTAATTTTAACACATTTTAATGATTCTGAAGTGGTACAGCACGAAACCACCATGCACGAATGCATGTGTCCCCGCTGAAACAGATGCTTAATTTTTCAAATTACATTTATCATCAATACCTGGAATAAGTGCCCTTTCAGAGTCTTCTGTCAGAAGAAACACTGAGCTCCATGGAAGCTTTTGAAGGCATCAGTGCTTCATCATGTGAAATTTGGTAAATGTTATGGCTGTATATAGCATCTACTTGATGGGAAACCCCCTCATCTTGATATATTCTCCATCACAGCGAAAAACGTATCTACTAACATGAAGAAAAAGTTTGAGGTGGAAGACAGTGATAGAAGGGCTGTTCTGTATCCCAGGGAATTAGATCACATATTTATTACAGAATTTTCTTAGTCATATGAAAATACCACACAAAAAGAATCATTGGTCTGGAATTAAATCATTAAACTTGCAGCTAGAGTCCAAATGATTATTCTGTTCACTTTGAGCACATTTATATACTGGGAGCAGAAGACTGACCACAAAATTATGCATTTCTGAAGACTGGGCAGTTTTCAGAAGCATGAAAACACTCAGGGAAAAATAATCTGTTTGGTTGTCCACAGCAAAACCAATTTGGTAATGGTAAAACAAGCCAACCAACCTGCCACAAAAAAGGCCCTCTCCATTTTCTAGCTGTAGTCACTTTCTCTCAAGAAAATCCAAATGATGTATTATTGCATCACTTGCCCAAAGGCATTATTCTCTGCTCTGACCTACTACTTTTTTTCCTCCCATGAAGTAGTCCCCTCAGGTTTTTCTTTATTCTCATTGTAGTTTTGTTTAGTGGTGGCCTTGCTATAACAAATTCAAACAGGGCTCCTGCTTCTCAGTCAAAACTGGGAAGGTATCTAGCTACTTTAAACTCAAGGAAAACCACGAATCATCAGTGCTGGTGATGTTTTCCCATTTTCCAGGAAAAAAAAAGGAAGACTCAGTAAACTACAGGCCAGTCAGTCTCATTTCTGTGCCTGGCAAAAGAGTTAGGGTTGTTCAGTCTGGACAAGGCCCCAGGAAGACCTTATAGTAGCCTTTCAATACTTAAAGGGGGCTACAGGAAAGATGGAGATGTACCTTTTATCAGGGAGTGTAGTGATAGAGCAAAGGCTAACATTTTTAAACTGCCAGATTTAGATTAGATATTAGGGAGGAATTCGAATTAGGGATATTATTCTTTACTGTGAGGGTGGTGAGACACCATAACAGGTTGCCCAGTGGATGTGGGTGGACACATGGAAGTGTTCAAAGCCAAGTTGGATGGGGCTCTGAGTAACCTGCTCTAGTGGGAGGTGTCCCTGCCCACGGCAGGAGGGCTGGAATTGGATGATCTTTAAGGTCCCTTCCAACCCAAACCATTCTATGATTCTATGATTCTACAGAGGATCCTTCCAAACTTCCTTAGTGCAACTACATACTGACCAGCGTTCACAGAAGCACACATATTTCTTCTTCCAGTGCTGTATGGCCTGATGGGAACCAAAGACACCCAGCACTTGGATCACTGACTTGTATCAGCACTGAATCCCAAGATACAATTTCAAGAATAGACACATAACATTTACTTCTAAATACACTACTATCTGGCTGGCAGTTATAGCATTTGTATTTTCTTTCTTCTTCATTTTTAAATCAACAGTACTATAATCAAGTAGCTTTGCAGCTTTGGGCTCAGCAAGAACAAGTTGAGCACTAGATAGGATCTCTGTGGCATACATTTAATCCTCGACATCTAGGTTTTAGCATCCAAAGTCAAACAGCATTTCTGAGACTAGCCCCTGGAGAGTAGGAGACAAAGAGCAAGATAAAACAAGCTGAAGGGTTCATCAGCACAAAGCCAGCGGTGGGTGAAGGTGGGATTTTCAGCAGGGAGCTGCTTTCTTCTAAACATCTGCTAAGACTGAGGGCACCGATTGAACACAAATGTGTTTGAACGGCTGCTCTGACTACAGTAATTAGTCCTACAGTTGCCACATGCAGGTGTTTAATTATCAAGGTCCCGCTAGCTACATGCTTTTATTAGATTGGCTTTTTCCTTTTGTGGCCTTTCACTGATGTGTGTTCAGACTTGATGGGGATGGTACCCTTGAGAGAGCATGTTTTTGATCTTCAGGCTTTATTCCAGCCATCCAAAGCAAGCAGAGTAGAACACAAGGGGTCTCAGGCACCACACACCCCAGGCTGACCACCCCGATGAGGGCCAACAGGCTGTGCAAATCAAGGTTATTCACTAAGGCACATCCTGAGAGAGATGGGGATCCCCGGCAGCTTTTGTCTCCCAGGACACACATCACCCTTACCCAGGCACACCAAGATCAGGAATATGAGTTTTCCCTCATTCAGGACAGCACCTAAACCATGTGCACTCTGCCAAAACAGTTACGAAAATTTAGGGTTTCACTTTGCCTCAAAACCTCCAGAAGGACAAACTACACCAAAAAGATCTTTTCTGGTTCCCATAAAACAAGCTTAAATATATAATCCTTTGGTTTACTGCTTTAAACAGTCTCTTAAGTGTCTTTAAAAAAATCTTGGAGCTCCTTCTTGAACAACCATTTGTAGCCAGCCTCGCATTTCTTTGTGGGAAGCACAAAATTCCTGTCTCAATGTTGTGAACAAAACAATCTTTGTGCTGAGACTGACAAATAAGTGGTTAAAGACTGGCACAACCACCTTCACTTCCACAGCAAAAATAACCAATTGTTTATGTGGTTTGTTACTCTCTCCTCAGGAGGGCAGGTGATTTGAAAGAAACAGAACTTAGATTTGGGCCAACAGGGTAAGCAATATTCTTAAGTATTTCTGCAAATGAAATCCAATGTTAACTAGCATCTGTGATTGTTCTTTATTTGCTCATCTCTCCTTCCTTCCTTTCTACAAATGCTGCCAGTGACCACAACTGAACTTCTGAGACCCTTCTTCACGGATTTATTCCCAAGACCAGCAGGAATACACTTCCCCAAAGACATTCACACCAGCAGTTTCAGCACTAAACGCATCATTTCCACCAAAAGTACAACACATATTTTATGTAAAGATATTTAGCCCATCTTTAGGTGACGGGACATCCATCACATCCAACAGTAAGTTGTCTCCTTAATTACCTTCACTGTTAAATCTTGCACAACACACCTTCCCAAAAATCTATTGTGAGAGATGGCACCTCAGCGTGATGTTATCACCTGAACCAGCCTCCTCCCTGCTGCAGGCTGAACGTTAATCTTCTGACCCAGTGCTCTCCTCCTTCTGCACAGATTCAGCAAAACTGACCACCAGCAGTGGTCAGAAGCATTCTTTCACAGTTTGCAAGTTGGCCAAGTTTGCCAGCTTCCTGCACTTTCATGTGAAGATGACAGATCAGATGGAAAAGCCCAGTGGATCAGATCTGGCTCAGATGCTCCTGCTCAGCCCCATGAACAAGGGACAGAATCAAGTAGCTATCTTGCTGCTGGTGCCACTGGTGTGACCATTTCCACAGGGCAAATACCACAAGGAGCGAGATGCCCCCTGAGCACCTCAGACACGAATGCTGACACCCAGCTTACCCATCCCCAGCAAGTATTTATAGCAAAGTTATGAGCCCCCATCACTGTGTGCACAAGAACATCGTAGGCATTTTTATCAAAGGAAGACTGCCAGTCAAGACCAGCTTTTTATCTAATGGGAACTAATACAGGGAAGCCTTACAAACTGAGATATGGAGGAGGCCAGACCTGGCAACTTGGTGCCCCTGTTGCTGGAGCGAAGTTACGTGTAGAACTCTGAGCATCTGATGCCCATGATGGATGGACATTTAACCTACACTCCATCCCCACTGCTGTCAGCTTCAGCTGTCAGGGTGCCCTGGGATGCCAGGGACAGAAGGCTGTTCTCCTGGCTGCCATGGCCTGGCCCTCAGAGACCTCAACAAAATGGTTAAGGAAAGCTGGGGCATAGGTCTCAACAGCCATGACATTGTATCCAAAAGCTGTTCATTCCAAACCTTCTGCTAGAACTATCCTAACAATAAATAAAACCCCAAAACCACAATTGCGTGTACAGTGTTGGCTTTACAAAGCTACAACAGAAGCACTGAATGCTGCAGCTTTTGATTTACTCTTAGCAAAACAGGAACATCACCTGGTGCTAGAAAGGGCAGAGTATGTGTGAGTATTCCCACAAGGCCGAAGCAGGTGCTGCCACAGGTTTGCTCCATCCTCTCTGCCCAAATTTGTGGACAAACACAAGAAATATATGAAATGCACCTGTAGAAACATCAGGATCAAAGAGGAATGCTGGGTTTACACCTTGGACCAGCTCAGAAGGTGCTTTGTGTCTCCTTCAGCACCAGCCTTTGCCCGCAGAGGGATGTCCAGGCCCTGTCTGCACCCAGAGGAGTGTGCTTGCAGAGGCCTCAAAGGAGAGGCCCTTACACCACTCCTGTGCCCCCAGACCATATGTTGGCCATGGACAGGACTATGAGGAATAGCATCAATTTGCCCAAAAATTGTTTTCCATTACAACAAGATGGAATGGAGTTGCACAAAGAGTGCAAAGAGTTTTGCTGGAGGAGTGCATTGGGAAACCTAAGCGGCCACAGGGCTGAGCAAGGCTCACCCGGGCAACCTCTCATCCACGTATGTGGTCACCTCCTTAACGTAAGGATTTTACGTGCCCTCATCCTGTCTCTCCCGATAAAAGCAACATCTTTATCCACAAAGCAGGACCCTTGTTTTTATTCATCAAGATCTCAGAAACAAAAATACAGGTCTGAACAATTATCCTCAGAGAAAAAGCAACAGCAAAACTGGAATGCATTAGCCGTAAATGAGGCAATTAAGTCTAACCTTTGCTAACCTGGCAGGTCAATGGTACAAACAGTATGCCAGGAGTTATTTGGGTCCTATAGATGCCCTTTAAAAAGCCAATTATCTGGAAATGAGTGACTCTGTCAGATGACAATACAGCAGTCCTTCAGAAAGTGCTGGGAGGGCGGTGGGGGGGTCTCTCCAACGGGCCCACATGCAGCTTTCCAGTATAATTGAACAGCTCTCACTGTTCCGGGGAAGGCAAAGGTTCCTTTCAGCGTCAGGTCTTTGGAATTAATTACACCGCCTCTTACCGGAGAACGGTAGGGCACGTTAGCTCGGATGCTTATGTCAACACATGAGTAGGTTTATAAGACGTAGGGAAAAAAAGTACAAAAGCAAAACAACAAAAAAAAAATTTAAAAAATAAAAAAAAGCAGCAAGCTGTGTAAGAGCGTGCCAGTTCCCTCAACAAAGCCAGGGTGAAGTGAAACACAACTAACCGAGCTTGAGTTACTGAAAAGGATGGAAATGGCTGTCAGGGCACACAGGCAGACCATAGTTAAGAACGCAGGTAGGACAGGCCTGTCCCTCCTCAGGTGGGGAAGGGGAAAGGGCGGGCCTTGATTTCAGGTTGGCTTTCAAAACTAATAATACCCATCTATTGCAGAAAGAGCCAGCACATCAGTTCCACCAGGCACTTCTCCAGGTGACATGGCTCACCTCACAAGCAGGCACTTTAAGGGATTCCAGATCCAAAATTTGGGCTCAATTATTTTGTCTCGGCCTCATTGGGGTTTTTTTTTTTTTTTTTTTTTTGTTTGTTTGTTTTTTGTTTTTTTAAGTCTGCAAAACAAACTAAACCCAGGGAAGGGAAGTGTTACAAATGATGCTTCAGCTACAGACCTGACCCAAAACTACACTGCCCCTCTCAGACTAAGCAAGAGGAAACCAGAAAAATCTGAAACAAAGGCAAGGAAGGATGTTTACCTGCCATCTTGTCTCCTATCTACTCCCCTCTCCGCTGTCTGACTTACCCCCATTTTGTCCTGTTGCCTTGGAGCATCCATCTCATTTGTCCTTCACTTTCCATCATCCTTAAGCACCAGGGGCTGGAAAAGTTCACCAGGAATCACAGAATCACCTAGGTTGGAAGGGACCTTTTAAGATCATCTAGTCCAACCAATGGAAAAAATAAAATAATAATTAAAAAAAAACAACAACAAAAAAACCAAACCAAAACAAACCCCCCACACACACAAACCACAAGCCACACCCAAAACAACACCAACCCAACACTAATCCATATCCCCAAGCACCATGTCAACTCATCTCTTGAATACCTCCAGGGATGGTGCCTCAACCACCTCCCTGGGCAGCCCATTCCAGTGCCTGACAACCCTTTCAGGAAAGAAATATTTCCTAATATCTAACCTGAACCTCTCCTGGCGCAACCTGAAGCCATTACCCCTTGTCCTATCATCTGTGACCTGGGAGAAGACTCCTTTCAGGGAGTTATAGAGAGCGAGAAGGTCTCCCCTCAGTCTCCTCTTCCCCAGACTGAACACCCCCAGTTCCCCCAGCCTCTCCTCATAAGGCTTGTATTCCAGACCCCTCAACAGCTTTGTTGCCCTTCTCTGGACCTGCTCCAGCACCTCAATGTCTGTCTTGTCTTTGTGGAAGAACCATTATGAAATGCACCAACCAGCAGAAAAAGGAACAGGACAAAAATCACTACCTGCAGCCCCTGCCAGCAGGAAGCAAAACCCTGGGGAGGTGAGCCAAAGCTTCACAGAGAGAGCCTTTTAAAGCTCAGCCTTCAGGGTGGCCAAATGCTCTGGAAGGCAGATCCCTAAATAACACATCTGCGCATGAAGATAAGCCCTAGGGCCCACCCAAGAAGCACCGTTTCCACTGAACTGAGGCGGCTGCTCAGAGTCATAAGCACAACAGTTATTGACGCCATGGCTGGCACCTTCCTGCACCTCTCCAGTTCCAGAGGGTGAGCAGCCTATAGACTATGGTCTTCCCCCAGGTACCCACCCCTGCTGCTCTGATCACATCGCATGTAAAGCACAGAAATCAGCACTATTTCCAATTGCTGCAATACAAAAGGCGTCTGCAAATGAGCAGTGTGGATACCACCTGAAGGACATGCAATATGCAAACATGGTGGGAACAGCAACACGTCAGGAATTAGGCTGCTGCCACTACCTGTGCTGGCACTGGGATGCAGGCCAGAGCGCACATCCATAGGATGTCATGGATGCTTGTATGAGACCATCTGCACCATGCACTGCTCTTGAGGACTCATCTTCTCCAGAACCACTTCTCTTCTGTCTGATGGTTCAGGCTGGTTCACTCTGGCTGCAGTGACACATGAAAAGCCTCTGAAGCGGGAAGAGCACGATGCTGCCTGGGATTAGGAAAATACGTACAAAAGCGCTGTTGCCGTGTAGGCTCCTGCCCTTGCGTGCACTTGTCTTCACAGGCCAACAAGAGAGAATATGAAAATCCATAAAACATCAGTGGAGAGCAGGGAGCAATCGGAAGACACGAGATCATAAACCAGCAAGGTACTGCAAAATCATTATATGCTTAACTTTGACACACAGACTGCGTGGCTCCAGCTTTGGAAAACAAAACACAACCATTGCAGCACCCAATGGAAGTAAAACAAGCAGCAAACCCAACCACATCCATCAGCGCTGTAACTATCCCTCCCCACCCAAATCCTTTAACAAACATTTATCATTTTCTCACCCCGAACTCAGATTTACAACAGTAGACTACTTTCTCCCAGGAGCCCCTCACAGCACACTTCACTCACCCCCCAGCAGCTGAACAAAGAGCATCTCCTTGGGTGCAGCACATTTAATGAGCTGGGACCTCCCAACAGCAGTAAATTTACAGATTTTTTTATTTATTAGAGCTTCTAGTATAAGCAACTGAAATGCACGGACCATTAGTTAGGCTGCTTTTTTCATTGATTATTCTACTTTATCAGAACTCCCTATGGTGATCTGACTACATGTTATCCCATGTTCAATGGCAGTAACTGCTGGTGTACCTGATCTGACAATCATAAAGGTTTACAGTTTCTATTCTACAAAAAAATATCTCCAGAAAAAGCGACCCTGTTGTCCTTCCAGTGAATTGTAAGACAAAGAGCACACCGAGCTCTTCTCAGCAACACCAGTCTCCCCTGTTATTAACTTCCCACTCAGTCCACTTAATGCATGCCCCACTGACACCAGACCTCACAGCTTGTTTCTTACAAGTGCTTTGACAAAGTCCTACCAATTCATCTCTGCTCCCATTAGGTTTTTTTTTTTCCCATTTCATTAACTGGTTAGGTCTGTTTTTTCCCCCCCATTTATGTTATCATGGCGGTAGGTTTCATACACCTCAAGCCACCTCCTGCTCAGTAATCACCAAGGCCTCAATGCTGTTGCTGGCCCTGTGTTGACTCAGTCCTGCTGAGAGAGCCCAGGACTGGGTCTACTCACACTACAGCCTGGACATGTGCTCCTATCGACTTATAATGGGAAAAGCATTTGTACAAAGGGTAAAAAAAAAAACCCTACCACCTCAACTTAGCACTTTTGAAATCAATAAGAGCTCTCACTTAGATCTGACCTTTAATCAAGCAACACAGGACAACAACAACCACCAAAAAAAAAAATCCCAAAGCCCTAAGATTACTAACAAGAAATGCTAGTAAATCTCAAAAGCTTAGGAGAGTCTCTTCAGAAGGCAACAGAAAACATGGAGTGCAGACCTCAACTAAGTATTTGGCATCACTATAACCCTGTGCTGCAAGGCCAGCAGAGCAGGGTTTCTTATTTGCAGATGACATATTTTAAGTCACCTTCTTCTGACATTTAAGCTTTACCCACTTCAAGTAACTGGGTGAAGCTGCAAGTGACTGGGTGAAGCTGGAAACAAGATGAAAAAAAGGCAGCTCCTAAGTTTTCCTTGGAAAGTAAAAACTATGTTTGATTCCACCTCAAATTAGTTGCTTTTTCAGCACTTGGGAACAAATCCTGTCCTTCTGAAGTCATGTCAAGGGGTTTACTGACAAGCACCAGAAAGATGGCATTCACAGGGCTGTCTTCATACACGTGCCTTCTAGTCCGAGATGTCTTCTCTTCTCTCTGCTCTGCATTCAGCTCAACTTTGCTTCGCATGGAAAAAGTGACCACAACAGTTTAGTTACACCAGTGGTCTTGTGGTTGCACATTAGCACCCAGCCACAGTTCTCACGAGGTTCAGCACAGAGATAAGCTTGATCTCTGCCTCCTCCAAAGACTAATTTTTCAGCCTTTGTACCACTGCTTCCTCAAATCAATCTTTGCCCACAGCACAAGCCTCCGCTTCTGTTTTTCTGGTTTTTCACATGATGTTCAGGACCTTGAAGATCCTCAGCATCATCTTTCTCTGCTGATCCTGCATGACCAGTGCGTGCTGCCCACTCTTTCAGAGCCTGGAAAAGTCATCCTTATCAGAGATATTTCTTCAGTACCACTGTGTCTAAACTTACCACCTTATGTTTAACCATCTGAATCCCCTCAAAACATCCTCTATGCTGTCTTTTTTTCTTACAGTCTGCCACAAACATTTTTCTCTCATTTTGTCCAGTTCCTTAGTTGTGACTACACAGGGGTCTCCACACAATAGAGTCTTTCTCTAGAAGACCATAAAGTCTTTCTTACTAATTTAACCGATTCTCACTGTGCATTGTTCTTTCACAGCTCATTTCTCTTATTTCCATGTTTTTAATCTGTTCCAGCCATTTTCAATCAAAATAATTTTTTTTCCTCCTCCCTTTAAAGGTTTTAAATATTCTTTCTTGATTAATTACATGTTGGTTTCAGTTGCTTTTTGGCCAAAGACTCAAATAACAGGTCAGAATCAGCACACTGTAATATTGTAGCCCACTCCCTCTTTCCTAGCTTGTGGACAGGATATTTTGCCACTGTCCTTTCAGCGTACCAACGCCATTCCCCATGGCAATTAATGTCCTTTATGGAAGCTTAAAGTCCAAGAGGACCACGTGTACAGTTAGTGCAAATGAATCCTTCAATCTAGCTGCACACAAATATGACAGAAGGTACATGGACACTGGTGTTCGAATGCTCTCATGAAGGAACAGTTTCAGCCTCTCCCTGGAAAGCCCAAAGCTTCAGGAGAACAGGTACCAAGCAGCCCAGTCACCTGAAAGCATTAAGCACATCATGGCCATGAGCAGCAGGAGGTACCTCGAGAACCAGGAGGCAAAGAGGAACAGCACCAGAAATAGAAACCACTTTATCTGAAAGGCTCTTAATGGAAAGCAACCCTTAATAGCAGTCCCCACGAATCATGATGTTTCTTCAATATGATGTCCATGGTGACAATTAGACCAAAGGGAAATTCTTTATAGAACATTAGAGCTTGGAATTAAAAAAACCTTTGTGTCTAGGTCTGTGCTAATCCCAGGATGGCTGTGTTCATACAGAAAAAGTAGTCAAGGAGTTAGTTCTGTTCATCTGTTTGGGTTATTCTTACCTCACAGTGCTGGAACAGACACTGAGTTCCCAACAAAACCAAACGATTGCTAGTTTGTTTCTACACTCAAACCTGAAATAAAAACACAGATGCCACACGCTCCTTGCACAGCCTCTACAAAGTGACTCTTTCTCTTAGAACAATTTACAGTAATATGGACCTTCTTGGGTGGAGTCTCAAACAAAAACATGCAAGGATTATCGTTTCCTTTTCTGTTTTATGTCATGAAAAGGCAGTCCAAAGGGTTTGCTTTCTTCACAGTAAGACTTCTTTTCATTTTGCACTTTTGTCAACAAAATTTAGGGATAATTTAGAAAGAAATATCCCTTCTCTCCTCTGAAACAACCCAGAAATGCCAGGTAGAAAGAGAGTTCTGAATGTTTAGCATCCACAGCTTTTATTCCATTTGCCAGATTTTTTAAGATAAACCAATTTCATAGGCAACCTACGAAAGAGAACTGCAAATGGTCTTAAAACAAAGAATCACATTGCCACAGTTAACCAGATTTGTTTGCTTATAATGCATGATCCTGCTTGTACTCTAATCTTTCATAAAATAACGTGGTAGGCAAGATTGCTTTCATATTACGAAATTATCAGAAACAAAATTCTGGATGTCATTCTAATACATCTTAAAAGAGTATCAAAAAGTCCACCTCTTTTTTCTTTTTGCAAATGATTACATTGAGTCACTTAGGAGCTGCACAGTCATTTCCAAATGCCTTCTCTACAACAGGAAGCTTCAATTAAATTAGTTATTAAACCAAATTAATTAAAGTTGCACAATTTCTACACAGATGCGCTTGGTTTTGTTCAAGGGAGCATTACTTGTTCTAATCAACCCAAGCAAAATCAATATGTGAGAGCTGATACAGCCTGTTGGTAGTTGAAGGATGAATTCCAAGTCATTCAGTTACAGTTAATTTGGAAAAAAACTTTACTACACAAAGCATACCCAAATTGCCATTTGCTCTTCTCTGAGAATTGATTGTTTGACTTGATGACTGGAAGGGTGAGGGGATACATCCCTTCACGCTACAGTATTAAATGACTAATTAATCTTTTCCAGGTAACATTTTTAAGTGAGAAAAAGGAGAAATTAGATCATAACAACTTGCCAGAGCTTGAGAAAAACCTCCTGGACCACAGCTCTTTAGCCAACACTGTGAGCTCCCAGGAGCAGCTCTACAAGAGGCCTAACCCAAAAAGGTTTGCAGTAGTTTTGACTCATTCTCCCTCTCTTCCCACTCACATCCCACTGGCTTTTCTAAGGGTTTTTCATTTGGTTCTTCAATTCAGCAGCTCTTTCAGATTTTTCTTCTGTCTCCTACATTCACTCTTTATCCCCTTCAAATCCTCTCCTGTCCATCTCTCCCTTTGTCTCCTGCCTTCTCCCGGTTCCCTCCCCATCTTTTTTTTTTCCAAGTCCATTTCCAGGCACTGGTAAATGTGACTGCTCAGCAGTCAAGCAGAAAGGGAAAACCCAGGCATCAAGGGAACCTTACTGCTTAGGCCTAACCTGAAATAGACTGACACGGGAGCAATTAGAATGTAATTTTATGTAATAAGATGATTTATTCATTAGTACAAGGCATGGATAAAAGCTTACGGCTGATGAGAGAAGCAGGTTTGTTACAGCTGTCAGTTCCACCAGCAAAATGTATTAGTCATTTAATTTCTTTTTTTTTTTTTAAACACCAAAAGCATCCTATAATTATGTTTATGTGCCCTTCCTTATAGAAGGAGGCTTTGCACAGAGTTCTTTATTTTCATAATGAAACAGCAACAATTAAAGTGTCATGGGATGATCAGTCTATCAGTGAGTTTGATTGGCCCACGTATTACTAAAAAACACACTTTTTTAAAAATGTAATAGTAAGATCTTGGACTCAAAATACCTACCTGCTTCTCCACAGGAGGAGGATTAATAAGCATCAGGTACTTCACACACACTCTTAGCCAAGAGACCTGAACTAAAATTCAGATGGTTTCTTTTCAAGGACAGCTGCATTAACAGGAGTCACCTCTCGTTTCTTTCCTGCTTTGAAAGCAATTTTAGCATAGAAGTCTGAGTACCAACACCTAAAGCACTTCTGAAGTCGCCTTTCCAACCAACACTGATAAGTCCCTGCAAAGGATCACCATGAATAACATCTCTACCACTGATAGCATGTGGACCAAAACCTCAAAGTTTTGGTTCATCATCCCATTCTACAGAAAGTTTTGTGGCTGGTGTAAGTGAAGAGCGCTCAGCTTTGTCTCTCAGTGATCATGACAGGAGAGTACCCTTCCCCTTTGCAGTCGCTCCTATGTAAAAGTCACATCAGACAGGAGCACTCAAAGCCTGCCCCATTCTTCTCTGCTGAAGAACAACAGGAACACTTGGACTTCAGAAAAGCCATCCCTGAACACAGACTCAGCACTCAGTGGGACTGAACTGACAGGAAAAATGCGGAGAAAGGACCCTTGCCTAGTACCAAGTCTCCTGGGTCATTCCAACCTCCTCCTACTTTCCCATCTGCTCTCCAAGGGCATTTGTGTTCTTCAAATACAAAATTATGGACCAAGCACAGAAGAAGGGTGCTATCACAGCAGTGCTGGTGATGGTTCCCTTTAAGATTCTCAGCCTGTATGAACCAGCCACTGTTCCTGCTATTCAGCAGAATAGTAGAGAACATCATTACCATCATTTCATTGTCATGGGGGAAATTGGGTTGTTTGTTTTTACTTGTCAAACCTCAGTAATTACATTAATATGTATGGCCATGTTAACATATCAGACAATGAGATTAAATCCCTAAATCCCTAGGACCCAACCCACAGGAGAACGAATCATCTATGGCTGGTAGAAAGACATCACACACTGAGCAGAGTGACGCCTCAGACAAAAAAAAATAAAAAACAACACAAAACAAAAAAAAGTGACACCTGAGAACAGTGAAGGTCCCCTGGGAAGCAAGAGAAAACAAAAGACAACTAAGTTCCACCTGTGGATTTCCCAGTGCAAGACAGCCAAGTTGGATGAAGGCCAAGACAAGAACCCCATCTTGGAGGGTTTTGGACTGCTTTGATGTCTGACCTAGGTAAATTGCTAATAAAATAATATCCTCTTTGAAATAAGACTGTGAAATCTAACTCAATCAGCATAGCAGGTGCTGTGTTTAGGAAGAGAGCTGTGATAGCTGGGTTATATAAAAAAAAACAGACCACAACTGTAAAGAACTCAAACACCTTCTTAATTCTGTTTAAGAAGACTCAGTTTATTAAATTCTGTCCTTAATGGTGCTCTTTTTTGTGAAAGAAAGGTGTCAGAAAAAGCAACACTTTAAAAAAACCCAAACTAGTATCTTCCCAGTGTTATAAATCCCATTTGTAGCACCCTGTTCTGCAAGGAGACCTTGTCTCTCACTGGAAAGAAATAATCCATCACCATAACATATTGACTCTGTGACACTATCCAAGCAGCAGGTGCACACCCTGGTGGAAGGGGCCTCTGCCTCTAAGCATCAGAAGCAATACACAGAAAGAAATAATGAGGACTAGTCATGAAGCCCACACGACACTTTGTTCTGTACGTTATGAGAAAGCATCAATTGCAGAAGGGAAGGCAGAGGTTCAACATGGGAACAGACCGGCCACAGTGAGCAATGCGACCTGCAGCCCAGATGGACCCCAGGGAAGAGATTTCTCTATTTAGAGACAGGACAGTGTTCACTCATGCAGCTCGCTATAGGCTTTGTCCTGAAAGAGTTACACTACCCAGAGGTCCATCCAGGCATGTCCTGAGACCTCTTGCCTATGGATGGCTGGTGCTTGCCTCGCAGCAGCCGTATCAGGCATCTTCTGCTCTCTGTGCAGAATCTAGCCCAGTCTCCCAGCTACACTGAAAACAGTGGCTCCTTCTCAGCAAATCCATGATGAGATTTTAACTCCAAAATAACAGCAAATCTGCCCTCCGTTTCAACAGCACAGCTACTTACTTACACTAACCAGCTTTAATCTCTCACGTTTTCACTTGCTTGTTAGCTTACAATAGCACACCTTTACTAAACAATTCCCAGATACGTTTTCTAGATTTTATATTCTCCAAAAGCCTCTAGTTGACTCTAGGTCTCACAGTGCACTGGCCAGGACAGAATCCTACCATCCAGAAGGGATTACACAAGATGCATACACAAATGTCTCTAACATTAAATGGCAGTTTTGTACCTTAATCTCACTTTCTGATCTTCCTTAGCACACACTCCTGGCCTTCTAGAGAGGAAAGCGCCAGGGATGTGCAGAGTCTGGAAGAGTGGAAAGGCTGCAGTTTTGTACCTGAGAGCACCAACTGATGGCTGTGAGAAACATCCTCCAGAAAATTTAAGCGGGAAGGATCTGTCTGGATCTGAAGGATCCGTGGGAAGGCTCCACTGTCTCACCACACAGCCAAAGGGAACACTCGATGGATCCAAGGTTAGAACCTGAAAAGATTCAAAAAGCAGACACTTTTTTTTTTCCATTCTGTCTCAGCTTCTACCAAAGACAGATATAGAATTAGACACAACCTCCAGTGGGCTGAAAACCAGGAATGAAGTGCCTGTGGTTACCACAACTCCCAAGTAAGTTTCATTAGTGTCCTGGTTTGGGCTGGGATAGAGTTAACTTTCCTACTAGCAGCCGATATTGTGCTGCGTTTTGTATTTACAATGAGAATAACATTGATAGCACACTAATATTTTTAGTTGCTGATAAGCTCTCAAGGCCTTTTCTGCTCCTCACACTGCCCCACTGACCTCAACTGACAACTGAGGGGATGCTTCGAGTCATGGCGTTTGTCTTCCCAAGTAACCATCACACATGGAATCATAGACTCAGACTCATAGAATGGTTTGGGTTGGAAGGGACCTTAAAGATCATCAAGTTCCAAGGCCCCTGCCCTGGACAGGGACACCTCCCACCAGAGCAGGTTGCTC
>BJBW01001401.1:120782-170819 GCA_004320125.1 Scolopax mira
CACCCTCACAGCAAAGAATTTCTTTCTGGTATCTAATCTAAATCTCCCCTCTTCCAATTGCCCCTTGTCTTGTCACTACCCTTCCTGACAAAGTGTCCCTCTCCAGCTCTCCTGTAGCTCCCTTCAGATATTGAAAGGCCTTATAAGTTCTCCCTGGAGCCTTCTCTTCTCCAGGCTGAAGACATGATAAAGCCCTGCTCTCCTGGGGATGGCTGGACACCTGCCTGCTCACAGGAAGCAGCGAATGGACTCCTTGTTTTGCTTTATTTATTCAACTGTCTTTATCTCAACCCATGAGTTTTCTCAATTTTACTCCTCTGATCCTCTCCCCCATCCCACGGAGGGGGAGTGAGCAAGTGGCTGCTTGGTCCTGGTTACCCATTAGAGCTAAACCTAAACCATGACAATTAAGATGACACAGATTCCCATTCCATAAGCAGTTATGACTTTGGGGGTATTTTTGTTTTCCTTTAAGACTGGGGATCTAGATCCAAGATTTGTCACCTAGGACTTGAATGTCTCATCTGGAAGCCAATGTGTTTCCCTTGGTTTGGTACAGAAATAAGACATGCCTTGGAAGAAGTCCCTGTGGCAAAAGCATCTGGTTCTCAAAATATTTCAGAAACGATCTTCTGCTCTATGAGGTGCAAAGCATGTGGCTTCTAATGTCAGCGGGTTCTGTGGCAATAAACTGACAAAACAAGTCTTCTCCAGGGTCAGCAGTGCTGGTGCCTTTCTGCAGAGATTAGCTGTGCGTGCCTGACAGTGTCATAACTAAGGACAATTAGTCAGTTTACAGCAGCCTTGAGCATGTTAGTCTGAAGACACAGATGCATGAGTCATAAACAGGCTCTTTTAGGAAAACATCAGTACAAACATTTCTGCTCTCTATATAAAAAGCACTACTGTTTAAAAGTTTACAGTGCTGATACGCGCCTTAAGAAGTGAGAAAATACTGCACTGAGGATGTACTGTAAGAAATAGAAAAGATAATCTGCAAACATTCAAACATCAAAGGAAAAATCCAACAAGAGCAGGACCATGTGGTGTTATTTCCATAAATGAATCAGTAGAGAGAATCAAGTGATACACACCTTTGGAGAGACTTGGTTTATTAGAAATCTTTGTTCCAGGTTAGTGATACAGCCTGAAAAGATGATGCACAAACTGTAGATTGAAAAACAGATTGAGATCATTCATTACATTAATGAAAGTGAAACAACTCCTTTCCCACCCTGCTCCTGCACGGTGCAGAACGTTCCTCGACATGGAAGAAAGTGCATGGTTGATGTGAGCTTGAACTCATCCATTAACTTCATCTGAAGACACCACTGAAACTCATCCATATTTTGTCCATGTCAGTGGTCCACAAAGTTCCACTTCCACAAAGAACAAACTCTCTGAAGTCTGCCCCAAAATAAACAGTAGCTTCTTGTTTCCCTTTTCCCTTTGATTTTACATGCATTTCTTCAAATGCTTGGCTTATGATTAAAGAGCTTATTTCACACTGTGTAACAGTGCAGACCTCCTCCCCATGCTGATGAAGGCTGGTTTGTGTCAACACGTACCACATGGCAACACTTAGATCAGTAGTAATTTTAGAGAAGGAGACTTTCAGCTCTAAACATGATGCCCCCTGCTTCTCATTACAAAGACATACTTTTCTTCCTGGTTTCTGTTCAAGGCACATAAATTTCCATCATCATTTCAGTTAAATTTTTTTAAAAGGCTAGAAGAAACTCCACAAGAATACCATTTCAGCTTGAGTTCCTGTCAAGAAACTAACAAAAAGTCACCAAACTCACATGACACGTTGCCCAAATATGTTTATATTGGACCTACAGCTTTCCTATATATTCAGGAGAAATCAATTTTAATATTTTCCAAGAAATTACAAAGTCTTTCTCGTGCTTATACAATTTGGGAATCACTACAGGAACCATAAGTTAATGCTGTAGCCCAAAAGAAAACATTCTTTCACTCGTTCTGTTCTGCTCTGGGTGAGCAACACAACATGCACATCATTCCTGTGCAGAACTACTGCCAACACCTTCACCCTCCACCAAAATTACATGCCCTAGATCAACACATTTTTTTAAAAAGCAGAACAACAGAAGGCATTCGGCCTCCTCATCACACAGCAGTTGCAAAGCTTTGAGTACACAGCAGGGGAAACAGTGAGACTGGTCCAAGTTCACCAAACCACTCGAGATGGCTGTTTCAGTCCACCACCACTCAAAAAAGTCTTTAGACACAGACTTAAGTAATTTCTTGATGTAAAATCTTTCTGATGAGAGCAGAAAATACTGCACATTCAGAAAGAGAGAGCTGGGAGACATGGGAGGGACTAGTCTATACCTTGAGCTCACTGCCTGTGGTGGACTTAGAGCAGTGGGACATACTCCAAACTTAGAACCATTTCTAGGATCACATTAGATAACCAAAAACTCTTCCAAAAGAAACACTACCCTGATGGCATGGATGCAGTGAACAGAAGTACACTCATTGCTGAAACATCCTCAACAAGTGAGCTGTGAGAGAAGGGACACTTTGGTTTCTATTTACTCAGTTTAATCAGTGCAGAGTGAGGTGGGTTTCTTTACCTTCTCCTGGTTCAGGATTCCCCCTGGACCCTTAATTTCAGGCTTCCTGAGCAAGAGGTTGGCAGCAGAAATTCAGTATGAGCTACTGGGCTAAAACTCTACAAATTGAATCTCTTCTGGAATGCTTGGCACATTGTTCCCTTTAAAAAACAAGTCTGCTTGCATCATATTCTGTGTATTTATTATTTTTTTTCATACTACTCCTACCAGGGAGAACTGAACAAAACCAGGAGGTGTATTTCTCAGAAGCTCACCTCCTGCTGCTGCTTATTCCTCCACCTGAATGCAACTGTGACTAGATCATCACAACTACTTCTGCTACAAATATGCCAAACGAGCACAGCAGATGGGGAATCATCAGCAGATGACGACCTGTATAGAAAGAAATCCATTTTCATCATGGGGTACTATTTGTAAAAAAAAGAAAACGTGTAAAAAAGCAGATAGGATTCTGGTAACCTCTCTTAAGGGGCAAAGACAGTCCAAAGTTGAAGCAGAATCTTTGGGAGGTGGAGGGGTCCCATATGAACACTGATGAAAATGCAGCATCCTGCCCAGCCTGATGACAATTTACCAGCTGGTGGTGTATTATCTGGCAACTCTTCCCCCACAACAGATTAGACAGTATAGAAGGCATACTCTAAATAGAATGTTTCCCAACAGGATGAGACATCCGTGGGTGTTTTCAGCCTTGTATCCAAACAAAGCTTGGTGTCTTACTAATCATATACCCATAACATTCTGGCCACAAGAGAGAGTTACTGCTTGCAGCAATGCATTTGACAACTAGCTATGGACGACAGGCCTCTGTATAAAATAAAAGAAAACAATTCAAAATGGATTTAGAGATGTACTGAACAAGACTTTACAATTGATAAAGCGTCTGCTCAAGACCTCCTTGCAGGCAGAACCTATTACTTTGAGTGCTGCAGGTCACTGCAAGTGTCAAGCTGCCTCTGGTACAGAGCAGGTCGTGTAGGCAGCTCCCAAAGATGAGAATGCTGACTCAGGTTTCTACCTTTTAATTTACCCATTTCAAGGTACTCCAAGTTCAATTTTTTCTTGATGAAACTAACCTATCTAATAGTGATGGCTTAAGGCAAAGTGATACATTAGAAAAAATAAAATTACAATGCATGTGTCATTCCTGCCAGACACTTTGCATTCTCTCACTGGAGTACTGGAGGCTTCAAGCCTCCCTTAGCCCTGCCTTCCAGTGCTTAACTACTCTGAATTAGAATGCTTCTTTCTCTAATGTCTAACCTTAACCCCAAAGGGCAAAAGTAGTAACAACTCCATTTTGTTCATCTCTGTTCCAGGCTCTTATCTCTTTAAAGACTTAAAACCCACCCTTTCTTTACCCAAGTCTTTTTTATAGCTTGTAGACCTTTGACTTTCCCATACTCCTCCCTGAACTGTCTCTGATGAGTTTTAATTCTTCCTTGATGCATGATGTCCAAGTCTGGAAGAAGTACCATGGTGAAGACAAAGGATATCCCCATTATTTCACTGAAGAGATAGATAGTAGGTCGCTGGAGATGTTTTAAGTCTCCAAAAATCCTATCTTCTCGTGAAACGAAAGCTAGGAAGCAACAATCCTAGAAGAATCTAAATACAAATACCAGAATGCACTTGTCCTCAACACTGAACAGACACATGGCAGAAGGGCAGCCTGCAGGTATTTTATAAAAACAAAGTTTAACTCAGTGAAAAGTGCCACCTCTTTGTGGCACCCTATGATTATATTGTTGCTTTGTCAAGCCTGTGCCTACAGCAAATACCCCAGCACTTTATGTGACATTTACCTTAGCATAAGACTGGAAGCTTAACAAGAACTGAGGATAGTGATTTTATAATGAATGACCACGGTACAGAAACACTGGTCATAAATTCATATGCACGTAACGTGTTTCTCCTCACCACACTGGCTCCTGAAAAAGCAATAAACATTCCTAGAGCAAATTCATTCTCCTGATTAATACAAGATCTGATTTAATGATGTACTACCTACCTATCTATATCAAGACTGATCCTTCCTCTAGAGCTTTTCAAACTTCAAAATGAAGCTAGTAGGCGGCAGGTACTGTTGCTGGCATGGCACCTAAGAAGAGGGGACATTCCAAAACAAGTCACACCACTGGAAGATTTTAAACTGAAGGTGAACCCACAGAGAGTAATGAAAAGATCACATTTTCTCTAACTAAATTAGACACATTAACCATTCAAGGGCCTGACAGTACTTCTGTAGTAGCACTGACTTAGCATTAAGCAAATGCTGATTGCTTCCTGCAGCCCAGGATCACCCCGTAAGTGTCTGCACACTGATCTATGGCGGTCAGTCACCTTCAGCGAGTGAACAAAGGCCTTTAAAAATAATTTGATCAAAGCACAAATTTTGGGTTGACGCAGCGGTCATTTGATAATCTGAATGGCTTAATCAGCAAGTGCTCCAGGGAAGCGGGGGAAGTTGTTCCACAGATTGAAGAGGTCAGAGGGACAGATTTACTACGTAAGGAACAATCAAACCTGCACTCTCTCCTACAACTGGGGTGAGACAATTCTGCCACCTTACTGTTGAGCTGGTGATCTGATGACACACTAAAAAAAGAAACTAATAGACTTATGAATCATAAAATGCTACTAACAGCAGCGGATGATGAAATTCATGACTCAGGCTACTAAGATTACCACGTTCCAAATTATACTACTTGCATTTCTTTTATGTATTCCTTTGCAGCTAGCGTAATTTGTAGTTACCATCAATTAAATGACAGTCATAAATGGAACTTATAAAAAAACCAAATCGTGATGTTGAGCCAAAAAGCAAATAAAAATGTCAAAAGATAAACTTTGTAAATGCCCGGTCTCTCAGCATGCTCCGACTAGAAAATGTTTTACATTTTCAAGAAACCAAGTTCAGCCTTTTGACCCATCTCACAGCCTGTTTCGTGCCACTGTGCTCTTCCAAAGGACTTAAAGCAGTAATTTCTTATAGAGTTAGGACCAGCAGGAAATAATGCTGCCACCTATGCTCTGAAATAGCATATGGGTGGTGTGTATAGACACGATCAAGTACTCTTCAGATGTATTGCACGTTTCTTAAGTTTCCTATCAAAACCAGACTTTCCCTGAAGCAGAAGTACCCAGGCAGGAAAAGGTGGTGTTCAAAACCCAAAACTCCCCGAGTTCCCCACACCACTTCTGTCTCCAGCAGCGGGAGCAGATAATTAGAAACAAGAGTGGGTTTTTTTGACCTTATCTTTAAAGATTGTCTGCTTCCCTAGTAAAACAGTGGGACAAGATGCAGCACGCATCCAGGCAAGGCTGGAAGCCTATTATTAAGTTGGAGGAAAAAAGGCTGCTCTGTGACAGATCACTACACCGTCCCCAAAGGATCAGTCTCACAGCTCACACACGTTAGCAGCAAACAGCACCAGTGTAATCAGAGAATCACAGAACTGCTGGGGTTGGAAGGTTCTAGAGATCATCTAGTCCAACTGCCCCACAAAAGCAGGAACGCCCAGAGCACGTTACTCAGGGCTGCAATAACTGGTGTTAAAACAACAGTGTCTCCTAAGAACACCAGCATAAACCACTCTCACCTTCTACAGCAGTGGTGTTTGTAGAGACAATATAAAGAATTAAGTAGTGAAATATAAAGACCATCGAGTCATAGTTACTGAACGGTGAGGCCCTGACAGCAAAGGATGTCCCAAGAATTTAATAGCTTTGCAGATACAGGACCTTTAAAGGTCCCTTCCAACCCAAACCATTCCATGATACTATGATAGCTTGAAACGTACACTACAAAATTCAATATACAAGTACAAATTTCATCATTTCACAAGAAAATTTTACACAATTTTACACAAAGGTGCAGAGAAAACAGAAAAAACACAATAGCCAGCCCTTGGGCCAATGGAGAAGTTAAAAAAAAAAGACAAACAAAAGATTCCAACTAGGTTTTAAAAAAAAGAAAGAAACATTTACAGAGGAAAGGTGACAGCTGGAAGAACAAATGAACAACAGCTCCACCTCTTGCTGGCAAGACAGAGGATAAAAATCACAGGCAGATCGATAAGCTTATGACAACTGCAACGTGATGAACGTTGGCAACAAGAGCCAGCCTTTCAAAAAAAAGGGTGGCATTGCTTTTGCAGAATCATTTTGACAGTTATCTTAAATTAGGAGAAGGAAGAAAAGTTGCTATGGAACAGATCTGCATTTCTTAACAGCAGACTTGCAACTTCAAACAAAGCCCTATGAAGGAGAATGAAAAAGCACTTGCAGTTCCAGCAGCCTCCACCTGCATCTCCTGATATCAAGGTCACCAGACTTTTACTTTGTAGTATTCACCCAGCTTTCATCATGGTAGCTGGACCAAAACATCTTTGATATCTTCAATGTGTTTGCTCCAAAAAATTCTCCTGGTTTCTCTCCTGAGGGCAGCTGGACTGATAACCCTTGGAGTTGTGCTCACTACACACACTCGTGTCGCACGTGACTTTCACGCTGCACAAGGCTTCCTGCCCGTTTGTTCTGTGTTTCAGCTGGCAGGACTTGCACGGCTTGCAGTTTACCACAGTTCATGCAAACACAGCATAAAAATTTGAAGAGTGCTAATTACCACTTAAAAATCCTTCTATCCAAGCTCAAGACATTTGCAAGGCTGCCTACTGGGTACGTAACTCTTACATTCTGCTCCAAGAGCTGACCCTGTGTCTAGTCAACTCCTGCCTCGGCAGGGCATGGTGGGGAAGCAGGTAATAACTTAACCCACCATGGGGTACGTAAGGCTACACTATCAAGAACTTGATTTTATGGATTTTCAAATTCCAACACCACCACAAGAGACACCCCATTACCAGAGCGAGGATGGGGAACAGAAGTTCTCAAGCAGGTGGCTAGACAGAGAAGGTGCAGCAATGCATGAAGGACTCAATAAGTGATGGAGAGGATATTCTACATCTTCCCTCAGCCCTTAGAAATAACTACCTGCAGCCACACACTGCCTGCAAGGCCATCACACACACTTTTAACAGTACAGGGGCAGCCAAAGCCACATCCAGGAGAAGAGAAAATGCAAGACACAACTGGTAAGGGCAAACCCTGCTGTTGAGTCATCTGGAGAAACAGAAGCTTGCATCTCAAACCCCCGAGGCTCGCACACACCATCTTCTCCCACCTCAAACAAGGACTCTTTCTCCCGAGCCTGCCAGCACCCAGCATCCTGACACCAGGCAGTGCAGGCACAGCTCTTGGCTCTGCTGGAACACCAGGCCACAGAGTCAAAAACAGAGATCAGAAAGAAGCTGGAGGACTATTAAACTGACAGATTAAACTCACAGTACTCTGTACACCATCAACTTCTGCTTGACCACACGACTAATCACTAAGGAACATGCAGGAAAGTTGAAAAGCTGGATGTTGGCAAGTGAAGAACTGCGTGTCGGGGAGTTTTGGAAACTTTCCCAGCTCTGCCATACAGCAAGTGGAAGGGGGTCCTACCCACTGACCCCAGGCAGCTCTAACTGGCTCCTGGCATTGCTGGTCCTAACAAACACAAGCCAGTATCACGTCTTGAAACAGAAGAGCAAGTCTTGTTTCACCCTCACCTTGCAGCTCTAACACTTACACAGATGCCAGACAAGAAACAGATTAAAAACAAAACCAAAAACATTGCAATTCAAACAGTTTTAACTTATGGAGATGCTTCTACACGGTGTGATCTTGACATATTGCAGCCCCGAAAGCTAAAGCTGCCAAAACCCAACTCCAGCACCCGAGCCCATGTGTCCCCACCACAGTGCAGGCAGGCACTAACGGAACAGAACTCCACGTCCTAACAGATCTGTCCACGACCCCAAAGGACAGGACACTCTGACAACTGTTTTCAGTCTATATAGTCACGAGCATGTCTGCTTTGAAAAAAACATTTTAAAAAAAATGCACATTTCAAGAGAACTGCTGCAGGAGCCACAAGTGAAGTGTGTGACGCGGTGCGTAATTTCAGTGCCTGTCAACACACACAGAGAAATCTGAGAAAAGCTTTCACCAGTGTTATAAATTACACGAATGAAGATCTGGCCCTCAAACACCCACCGTGGTCTATAAAACCATCAACTTGCAAGCTAATAGACTCCCGATTTGAAATCGGGATGAATTCATACTAATTTCCTTGTCAGCTGGGGGAATGAAGTGACTGCAGATGAAATAAATCTTTGCCCATTAATGGGAAGTCCTTGGGCTGATACCCACAAAGGAATGGAATTTAACCTGCAGGCTGTACAAACTAGCAGCCACCATCAGGGGGAAAAAAAAAAAGTTGTTAAAATACTAGTGAGTGCTGATAAGGACTCTGTACTAGCAGAAAGCTATTTTGAAGTACAAAAAAAAACCCCCACCTTTCCCTAAACCACACAGGTAGAAGTGTTAAATACTAATGGAGTGAATAGCAAACTATGTGGAAAGATGCAGTAATGTTAGTAGGGATGTTAGGGTGGGCAGGAAGATTAAGAGGCAGTGAAGAGAAGAGCAGGAGTCTCCAGAAGTGACTGGAGGTGCAGCACTCAAAGGAGGAGTAGTTCCCACAGCTCCACCCAAACCATGGAGATAAGAAATGCTGATGTTCTCCCAACCTGCTGGAAGAAGTCCTCTTCCCAAAGAAAACCAGCCCTGTCTGCAGGCGAGGTTAGGTACAGCCAGAGGAAGTGGTTGTTTGTAAATGCCTGAAAAAAGCATTTGCTCTTAGGTGTAGTTACTTGATCTACACCAGAAGGTGACTGTAGTAGCTGACCCCAGTCCAAACTGACTTGGGTCCTGAGCAAAAGCCAAGACTGATACCCACACACAACTGAGCTCAGAAGTGCAAAGAGAACACCAAATATGACCAAGAGACAAAAGGTAACAGTCCTCATGAAAAGAACCAGGTGCATGAACAAGTCAGCATCAAGACTTGTAACTGTAGACTTGCCACTAGAGACCATGAGAAGATATGAACATTTTGGGCCCATGACAGTAACCAAACTCCTTACTTCCCAAGGAAGTACCACTCAGCCCCTGAAGGTCCCCCACCGACCTGGTCTGTGCGAGGACACTGCTCACACTGTACAACACTGATAGCAAGGCAGTGAGATGAGTTTCATTTGGCCTTCTAAGAAGAGGCAGCAAGAGAGTAAGGAGATTGAAATGATCCTGTAGGAACAGCCTATCTCCCTTCTCTATCATTTGGGTAACCACCTTCTAGCTAGAAGGGATGCAGTTGAAAAAGGTGAGTAACAATCTAAACAGTAAGTATTAATCCATTACCATGAATTAATATTCAGCTTTGGCAGGACAGCTGTGCAACATGACCCCGAACTGACCTATTTTCTTAAGGCCTCTGGCAAGTAACAAATGAAAAGAAAGCCAGAGCTACAAAATTACCATAGAAAAGGTCGAAGTAGAAACAAACAGAACTGGTGACAAAGTCTGTAATCAACTTTTACTTCAAATGGCAAGGCTGTCTCATAGCCTGACACTCGTATGTACCAAGAGATTTCAGGAGTTTTCTTGTATCTTCAAAAAAAAAAAAAAACTACCACACACACAAACATCATGTGCTAGGTTCCACCTGTGAAAGTCATATTACTTACAGCTAGTGAAGAGATTTTGAAGAGACTGCTATTTTTTTTTAATCACAAGACTTCTGGTTTCATAAAACCAAAAAGGCTCACAATTTGGGGATTTAACAAGTACGCTTTAGGTTGCATGGACTCTGGAGCAAGAAAACTGGGCAAAAATTTATTCTAATATACATAACACAACACAAACCATCAGCTTAGTCTTATAACCTCTATTCAATGTTTAACATTAATTTGAATTAAAGTTAGCCTTTTATTAACAGTGAAAGACTGCAATTAATATTTGGAAAGCACCCCACAAAATTGCTGAAGTGTTTATTTTCATTGGCAAAAAAAGATATTATTCTGTGATTTCTGTTGTGAAAATATTTATTACACTCGAAAGTCTACAGAAAAAAAAATTTTTAACAAAGGATTTGCTCTTCTTGGTTATACATACACTACATTAACTAATAAGTCATTATCATTTAATGAAAAAAGGATGAAGCATCTTACACGCTAAAGAAATATATAGTATTTTCCAGCCTTAAACCATGCTCTCAGAGGTATGTATGTCAAGGTAGTATCTTCTATCCACTGTGGACCTTATTGTTGTAGCCGAGCACTCCCCAGGTCCCCTGGTGCTGCTTCGTGCCCATTAGATACTACATTTTTACATTCCTTATCTGCCACCACGCAGCTTCAGTAATTCCTCTCCAGAGCTCTAGTTTGCCAACAGCGCTGTCCAAGAGCAGCACCCAGAGGCTCAATATATTCCTACAGCAACTCTGCACATTTTTGACCTGTTTCTTTCTGAGAAGAAAGGAAAACCTGCACAAAGATAAGTGACAATTTCCTGTAAAAATAAAGAGCTGACAAAACTCCTTCAATGGTAACATTAACAGCAAGGTGGTGCAGGCAAACAAACTGGCTCAAGAAAAATCACGTTGTTACAGCTATCGTGAGCAATGTTTTAGAACAGATGATATATACATACACTTATGTAGAGCAAATAAGCAGCAGTTTTTGCAAACGTGTGTGCACAGCGTTTTAGTTGGCAACAGGACTGCAAAGGAGCAACTAGAAGGATGCCTGCTCCCTAGAAAGCCAACTGCATCTTTCAAATGCAGAAAGACAGGAGAGGCAAGCTGCTCTCCGTTTCCTTTTCCAGTTGTCAAAGCAGTACTTCCCCCCCCTAAAAAAGGCAGTTGCTGTAGGAACAACGTGTTTATGCAGTACCAAAAAACCTCCAACAAAAAGGTAATGCCCTAGAGCATCTTTAAGAGGAATGTGTTATCTAGAATCACAGCAAGAAGAGTGATAGAAAGCTAGATACAAAAACAAGTCACTAAACTATCTTAAAGATCTCTGGCATCTAACAACTATTCCCTGTAAATTTAAAGCCTACATAATAGATAAAGAAAAAGACTGTCAAAGAACACAATCAGTAACACCACACTTATACCCACGCTTATTTAGAATAAAGTGTACTTAAATCAAAGTGAAGATCGTGTAATCACAAAACACGACTGCACCTACCAAACCTTTTTGAGGTTTCAGATCAGGGCAATGATTTCAAAGCCAAACAAAAACAGAAGTCTTAATCAAACTCCTGATGGAAAAGTCCCTCATCTATTGAGTAGGGTTTGCTCTGTTCTCCTCAGTTAATTACTTTTTTTTTTTTAATCTCTCTTCTCAGAATCATGTTCTTCTTGCGGCTCATGCTCTTCACCTGGATGTGGTGAAACTGGAATCACATCAACTGCAAGGAAGCAATCATCCTTCAGCACCTGCTCAGCTGTCAGTCTGTTACAGCAGAACAAATTCAGCAGAAGAGATTTAACTTTATCATCCTACAAACAGAGGGAGAAGGGTTTCATCAGTAAGCAAAGCAAACTTGATTACAAATAACCAACTGTTTGATGACCACATCTTGGAAGCACATAGAGCCCAAAACCCTTATAAAAGGTTGTCCCATTCCCAATGGTCAGCAACACTTGACAGCGATAGTCCTCCTTAATAACAAAAGAAAAGTAAGCTTTCAGCACCAGGTCTGTCAACCTGCTGCCAGCAGACTTCATAAAAGAGTGCAAGTTATTATATTTTAAAATATCAATTCACTGTACTACTACAAATTAAGAGAAATAGTGAAGTTGGTCTTTCCACTAAGAAAGTACAGAACAAGTGCCATTCACCTTCTACAAATTCATCTCTTAACTTTTGTCACATCGCTTTATCTCTCTACAAAAGCACAGGAAAAAAAAAAACCAACCAAGTAATGGGGTCTAAATCAACAGCAGCTATTTTGCCATTAACCCATCACTTACACCTCGTCTCTTTGGATTTATCAGAAGGGATTACGTGCCTAAATGCTTAGCACATTAACAGTGCTAGAATCCATAGACTCCACACACAAGAGATAAAACCACATCTGTTACACACATGCATAAACATCAGCTGCTAAGGGAGGAAGAACACACTGGATTTGGACAAGGGGGACCGCAAGAAAGACAATCTCAAATGCTGATCTAGAGATCTAGGTTGCCAGAATTCAATAGGAACAGAATCTTTCCATAAGAAGGCTTGTTTGTTCACAGTCTCAAAGCAAGCAACACCTCTGAGCAGGGTCAATGAAACAGCAAAGCACGAGACACCTCTCACCATTTCACCCACACAGAGGAATCAGTGTGATGCAAAGGAATGCACCCAAGTACCCAGACAACTTGAAGACAGAAAAAAAGCAGACAATTTCCAACTCTTCCACTAATTACCAGAGTGACTGTGGATAATTAGCCACTCCCTAAATAATCTGAAATCTGGGTGAAGATATCTGACAACTGTTGATCTTAGAAGCATAAAGATTGTTGAATGTTTATAAAACATTTTAAATGCTCAAAGGAAATCCTCTAGTTCAGAAGATCCAAACATGTGCTATGAAATACGGGAGTGAACCACGACTCCACACTTCCTCTGCAAAATCAAAAGTGAAGAAAGTCTGAGCATTTAAAGACCTTAAGAAGCTTTGTACTTGTATATTCACATTTCATGAGGCTTTCAAGTGTTGATACCAAATATCCCCTTCTCACCATCTTCGTGCACTAAGGAAAGTGAGAATTGATTCCATGAGGAAAACTGTTGTGGGACAACACTTCATCATGTTTATTCCGTTTCATTATGTTCATTCTCCTTTTTTAATATGCAAAACCAGATGCTGAAACATAACGAACACTGAACTTTGGCACAGCTACACGAGTGGCTAAAGAGCTGATCTCTAAACTGTGCTTTTCCTCACAAGTTACCTAACATCAATATCCCTGTTTTAAAACTTAACATGATTTTCCTGGGGTCATTTTACATTTGCTGAAAACAACAAAAATTTTACTAGTGCAACTGTGCAATTCCTCTGGGCACAAGAGTGAGATGGAAGGGAAATTACCAGTCTGTCAAGAGCCTGCAGATGGGCATGGAGATTAATTCCGAATAAGCTGATTATAGATAAAGCACTTACAAGCAAAATAGATTTTCCCCAAGAACTGGGACAAGGATTAACATCCAGAGGTCTAAAAGATTCCCCAAGAAACAGCTGAAAGATATTTATTAGTATTACATTTCATAGCAAAACCTTTATGTGCACTGCAGGCAGCACAGATTGCTTTCCAGCAGACTTTGGTGGCTGGCGCAGATGCATCGTGCACGAATTCAGGATGAATCCTTAAAAACTGCCAACGATATATTAGAATTCTATTACTTGACAAGGTCAAAATCAAATGCTGCTTCTTTCAAAGGGGAAAACAGTTGAAGAAACTTGCTCATATAAGAAGCTATACAACAAGTTGTTAGCAACAATAATGAAGAATAACAGCTAAATTCATTAGTTGTCATTAACTGTCCTGAGATGAAGACAGCTGTTTGCACTCCAGAAGACACCTGCTACATTATACTACTATGCTCAGTAGTATAATACCCTGAAACAGCCATTTAACCTTTGAGTTGCACACTTCAGGCCTTATTTGCAAAACACTATCACAGCAGAAGTTCTACAGAAAACAGAAGTGAATCAACTCCTACTCTTAATGTCCCAAGAAATCTTTTCTATTTCCTTGAACAACTAAGTTTCCATTATGCATGACAGAAAGTTAGGTTTTCCAATATATAAGGATTATTATGCATGATGCTGAATGACACACTGGGCAGGTTGTTCTATACAAGTTTTGTGGAATGTATTTAAAACTCCTAGTTAGCAACACAAATTTGTATCATACAGGGTCCACTTCTATCTGTGCATTTAAGAGACATAAAAGTGTTTATGTTTCACATGAACAAACACAAATCAAAGCATAAATGGGTATAACACACTTTTACAACTGCATTTAAATTATTAAAATGAAATTTGGCTGGTTTATTAGTGCTCGAGCACTATGCAATAGTTATGCAGAAGGACTTCCCTGACTTCAGGAAAGACAGGTTCCTAACTCAAATACCTCCTTTGAGGCTCAATCTCAATGACTTAATCCTCAAGTTCCTAACTTGGCATCATTCCATTAATAGTTATCCATAAGGAAGTTGCTCCTTCTGAGGCTAGAGTTAAATATTAAGAAAACTCTGGGATATTCTACCTTCTCAAACATCATTTTAGTTGTATGTGCTATTTAGAATTATCCAAATAGTCAATTAAAACATTTTCTAACCCAGCACTTACAATGAAGTCTGACTTTAAAAAAAAATAATAATCAATTAACCACTTCTAAACAAGAGCAGTCAAATCTTCCTCATCTGACAACTGACATACCATGACAACTGCATCCACCTCAGGTGTTCCATCTTCTTTGATGACAAACTCCTGGTTTTGAACACAAAGCTGTAAATGAGAAGATACATAACACAGTTGGTGTTGTTTCCCTTTAGCTTAACAAAACCAAACATCAGTCAAGGACACTCCAGGTTTCAAATGAAAACAGGCTGTTATGGGAAAATGGTAGGGAAAGGCTTTTTTCCTAGTTTCACAGCAGGATAAAACATGCAAGGGGTTCAAGTTCCCTCACACAGAAACAAGGAGAATAAAAATAGTAGTATCAGAAGAAACTTTTAGAGATGAAAAGAAATAAGGCTTTTAAAAATGTAGGTTAAAGTCCATGCCCAAGCATTCAATTGTATCATTGTCTTTAAGAAATGCTGAAGGATAACAGACTCTAACAGACAAATGAGAACCCACATACAAAGTAAAATTTCCCCAGTCTTTACTATTGTCTAGAATCATGACCAAGTATAGTATTTTTCAAAACGCTACCTGAAGATTAAGCTGAAAATGCCTCTATTCTGAACAATTACATAGATGGCAAAGGGAAGCATGTGTTAGTGACATAGATCAGCAGAGAACTCTGAAAAATCCTCTCAGTTTTAGAAATAAACTGCTGTTTAATGAGGGAAACCAATTCCAGATGCCAAAGATGAAACTGGGACCTGCTGAACAAAATACTAACACTTGAGCTGGAATTCTCCATCAAATGATCAATACAACACCAAGTCTGAATTGAATATTAGTTACATGTGGATTAGTCTAAAATTCATCTGACAAACTTGGATGAGGTTTCAGAAGAATGTTGATCTTTGCTGCATCCCAGATATTCCCTTCGAACAGACCCAGCCATTTGTCAAACTGTTTCTTTCAACTCACTTGTGGAAGTCTTTTTCCTAGAAGAGCTGTAGATCTGACTAGCAATACTGAAAGTGTTTTAACTACACGGTACCACATTCATTAATTATAAATATCTGAAATATTAAGCTATATTTTAATTATTTCAGTAGAAAAAAAATACTTTTTTTAAGCAACTGTTTCCTAAATTGGGAATAAAACATTACAAAGAGTGACTTTTACATGAACCAGCTTCATTTTCTCAGCACAGGCAGCAGACAGTGGCTACCTATCAACCTGCAGTTTAGTTCTCCTTGAGGAAGTGTTTTTGAGATGCTGCAGAACAGAAGAGATTACTGAAACCATCACTGTGCAGCTGATGGAACTGCCACACACAGTTTCTCAGGATCACCCCCATGCACCTGGAGCTCCACGTGGTACTCAGTGAACCAGTTCCAATGCATTAAGCACACATGTAAAATCACTGCCCAGGAATATCAGCACTTCCTGGATACCCTGTGGCTTTTCCACTTGGAGAGATCTGTGGTTTCCCTGTTCAGGGCACAATGCCAGAGTCGGGGAGGCAGCAATACAGTGCAGGAGGACAACAAGGAGATGGAGAAGAAACTGTGCAACACGCCACATAACACAGGAAAATAGATTCCTGTGTTTCTCCAGGTGTTATTCCAGGTAGATTTCTCCTACCTGGAATAACATGCACTAAGAAACAAAACAGTTATCTAAGCACTACTGCCTTCATCATCCCTCTCCTTTGACTGGGGTAATTACTCAGGGGCAATGTCACAAAAAAAAGAAGAAAAAAAAAGCTGAAAGAGAATGAATATGAAGTGTAATAAGAACTGACAATTCCACAGCATGAGGAACAAAATTCATATTTTGTTCATATTACTATACAAATTACATTGTCTATTTTAGAGAAAAATGCACCGTCTTCTGCCCACAATGACAAGGTCTACACTTAGCACTCAGTTGAAAACATGAACACTTATTTTGCCAAAATAGCTCAAAGCAGAAGTTGGAGATAATTATTGCTTTTTATAACCCTGCTACAGTTCCTTAATGTTGCTAGAAACTTCCCCCCTCCAAGTCATAACGTACCCAGAAGAGAAGGCAGCCATATGCATACATGTCAGAGGCTGGAGAAGCTGGCTGCCCCATCTTCAGTTCAGGAGAAACTAAGCTCAGAGTACCAACAGCCATAGTGTTTGCAGCAGCACGTTGTTCCTATGGGGAGAAAAAAAATAGTATACCCATAATTTCAAGCAAGACCAACCACACATTGAAGCGGATGTATCTCCCCCTCCCTTTTAACGTGTCAGATAACTTTACCAGAGAGTTCTGTACTGACCTCCTTTATGATCAAAAAAGTGGTGTGTAAAGGGAAAAAAAAAAGGTAATCTCACACACCTATCACCTGTAACTGGAACAGAAGGATAGGGATAGCAGATCTTACTCCATACCAGAACTATTAGAGCTCATAAGGTGGTAAAGAATGTAAGTTTTTATATAAAATAAAAGAATTGCAAAAATTCTGAAATAAGGAAAAAAAAATCACAAGTATTAAAAAACCTTTCAGCAGTATTTTAGAGAACTTCAGTGCTAAAGTTCAGTTCTGACAGCTTTCCTACTTTTTTCTTCTCTGCCTTTTGGTCTTTACCTGAAACCAGCTACTCCCTCCCTCCAGATTTTTCGGCCTGTTTTTAGGACTATCTACTGACAAAACAGTAGCCGGACCCTGAGTTTCTATCGCCCTCCATGACAACAGCCTGCACCAGCTATAGCCAGACTGGAAACAACTAGTCTCCAGGCTGCCAGGAGTTCTCAGTTACAGGCTCCACTCATGCATTTGTGCCCATGCAGAAAGGATGAGCCCTGAGCAGCACTGACACCCCCACAGGGAAGGCACAAACTGGATCCAGGCTGCAGACCAGACCACGGGTGGGATTTTCCTGCTCCATCACACACGAGCTGATCATTTCAGCACAGCCCATACGTGCAGGGAGGACAGAGAGGGATACTCTTCCTCAGCTCTTGCAGTTTTCACAATGACACTATCTGTACCAAGTATCACCTTTCAGAAAATTCAGCTGTCAAAAAAGTTTAAAGCAGCTCTCTTTAGCGTGTTGAAAATTGAAATTTATTTCAAGGGAAGCACATCTTAGTGTCCAAATATTTGACACCCTTCATGAGATGAACAGACAATGCATTTCCAAAGCAGAAATAGTGGTTATCAGCAAAGAACTTCCATTTATATTAAGTTTATTATACTAAAATAATGAAATATGATTGCAATAAATATTACTATTTTTAAAATTAACTAAACATGAAGCAGACCTGCAGCACAAAAATGTTTTGGCTCAAAGAACTTGTACTTAGAAAGTCAAAAGCTGACTACAGAAGAGATACTATTATTGGAGACTTTGCTATGTAAACACAATGAATAGTTAAAAAAAAATAATAGCTTGTGTTTTAAAAGAGTATTACATTGTCCCCACATGCAACTATGAAACTCTATTACAGAAACTAAGGACTAAGTCATCAGTACGTATAAATACAGGTGTATGTAGGCAATATGTAAAATCCTGTTAATTTACCAAGTACTGTGACAGTTTAACACACACATTAGAACCCCATTACCTATGAAAGGGAAAGGCAAAGACTTCATATGAGCTTGACCAGGACTTCTTAAGACAGGAGTTCTTACTTTTCCTTCCAATAATGCCAATTACCATTAAATATAGAATACAGACAGCCAACAAACAACTGCTGCAAATTCTTTTTCATTACACTGTGTGGTTAACCAGAGACTACACTCAGTAATTCTTCCCTCCAAGATGGGATGGCATTTATAAGACTCAAACTGCTCAACCCTATTTAAAATATGAAACAGGAGTCTTTTTGCTAAGCATGTTTATCAATAAGTCTTCTAAATTGAAAATGCAGTTGTCTGTTTTGATACACAATTCTAACTAGAAGTCACTACAGGATTTTTTTTTTTACCTCTGATTTCGTGAAATCAAAGTCTCCCACAATTCCTTGTTTTCGATCCACAGCAAAAACATTATTTCCATGCAGAGATCCATGTACTAGATTAGCTCCATGCAACATTTGTAGACCTTGAGCCACTCCTTTCATCACTTGTAATGCCTCCTAATGATTTAATTTGTGTGTTTATTACAAAGATAATGGAAAAAAAAAAACAAAGCACAGCATCAAGTAAGTTTCTGTCCAGAACTAAGACCTTTTTTCTTTAAAGTTGGTACACATTCAACATTATACATTCTATTTTATGGAGTATGGATTAATTCCTAATAAGATTATTATGACTTGCACAGACAGGTAGGAAAAAAAAATGCAATCACCAATTAACAAATCACTAACATGAAAAAATATAGGGGCCAATGCCTCCCAAAAAAACCCATGAAACTTAAGACTTTTACAAGTAGGTTCAAGTCAGCAAACAGAAGCTCCAAGTCATCAGACAGAGATAAAGAAAAGACTGTATTGGTTTCTGGCTACTGCTTCTTTGAGAAAGGATGACGACCTAAACTGCCTGTACACAGTGTGAGGAGGGGGGAAAGGAAATGGAGGGGGATGAAATTGAAGTGAAGGAGGAAAAAAAAAGTTACACACATAGGAACATAGGAGTCCTCTAAAACTTCCATACAGATATGCCTGCACCTGACCATCTACTATGTTCTACTCTAGTACTTCTTTTCTGTACTGGTAATACAGCTGAAGCAACTAATTTCAATAAAAGAAAGAAGTGTATCCAAGCAAAATCTCTTTTAGGAAGTTATAAACTACTGCCTGACCAGGTGCTAAGAATGCCAGTCAAGCCATTCTGTGCAACTCTGTAGGTCAATGCCAGCCACCAAAGGAAGTACACCTGGTGAAACACTACCAGCATCACAAGCTACAGAAAAACAGTAAGAGTCCAGTTCAAAAACATACAAAATACAATGCTGTTAGTCTAAGCAGTTATACTTACTTCTAAAGATAAAGGTGCATCAGCCTGTAAAGCTCCTAAACTTGCTCCTGGGTAGTACGGGACCATTAAATATATCAAAGGATCAGACTTCAACAACAAAAAAAAAAAAGAAAAGGAAAAATAGATTGTTTCAAATATCAAAAATATTGGGAAGTTCAACATGCAGTAGATATTTTGATAAATCGATTCATTTGTTTGTGGCAGCTCTACCTTTTCTAAAGGCTGTGTCTTTAAGTTGTGATTTTTAAAGCAAAGGAACAATTCTAAATCTCTCCTTCCAGAGCAAAAGCAGAACCTTCAGTACATATGAATAGCTGTTAAAATTCAGACGACTTCTGCTTCCTGCTCCATCTCCTCAGAATTGCACTGCTCTATTAAGAACAAATTGACTAGAACCGGTGCTTTTCCTGCAGTTTTCAGGGGAGAAGGACTCCTGCATGTTGCACGGGAGTCACAACCCATGTGATTCTTCACGCAGTACTTCACGCAGAAACAGGCACTACTTTGCCAGAATAAATGGCACTTGAAAACCATACAGATCTTGCACATCTAACAAAGCCGTATTCTGCAGATTCAGTTGAACTAGGATTGATTGTATCGGAATGGATGGGCTTTCACCTTCAGATTCATCCAGTTGAAATGACATATTGCAAGAATTCGTATCAGATTATGAGCTGTTTGAGCCCAGTTCTTTGTAAGCATCTTTTCAGAGGGCTGATAGTATATTAATATTGACAGGTAATTATAATTATTGTTTTGCTTCTGCGCCTAGGAATTGCAGTCAGTTGCAAAAAATGTTTATTGCATGTTTATTGCACTTTTGTATGGAATATAATGAGCAACCAAGACAAGTTCATGGGCTGCCTAGGGCAGTGGTTGAGGTACCATCCTGGAAGTATTCAAAAGCCAGGGTGACATAGTGTTTAGAGACATGGATTAGTGATGTGGTGGTTTTGGGTTTTGTTTGGTTGGGGGTTTTTTTAATCAGAGTTAGGGTTGATGGTTATACTAGATGATCTTAAAGGTCCCTTCCAACCAAGACAATTCTATGATTCTATTATGTTTACTAAGTAGACATCTTATCTGAACTCAGAAATGAAATGGGTTTTTTTGATTCAATGCTCTAACTTGGTATGTTAAAAGCTTTAAGGTACAACTGCAAGTCTTTCAGCTTGAACTGGAATCAAGATAATGAATTTGAATCTTGCCTTGCAGAAAAGAAGAAACAACAGCTGTAGTAATCCAGATTTCTCCTTCTGCTGATCCCAAGCTCTGTGATATTTGGCAACTCTTTCTATCACTTTGGCTTCTGAGCTTACATCTACAGAGTAGCCCTTAAAAACAAAACAGATACCCAAGTCATTACTCCTAATGCTGGTAACATTATTGCATTAATTATTTTTTTTAATTAAAGAAATGTGTATTGTTAGATGTCATCAAATAACCTCCTCTTCTACTTTACACAAAACTCAATTCCAGCCATCATAGACTGCTCCAATGTTTCCTTATTAATTCTTAAAGTCTGTACCAACAAAACAGGGAGTGTGTCTCTAATTTGAGATTTAAATAAGCCAAGTCAAAAGCAAGACTACTATTTAGAACTATGCCTCTCAAAATACTACATCCCCTGGTTTCCCCAATTGCAAGCAGATTGGTAGAGAAGCAGAGCAGCAGTTCTTGAAATTTCTCAGTGAAATGAGAAACCAGCATCTGCAAAAAGAGACAGGAGTAATGAACAGGAAAAAAGGCCCACCAGATACCAGAAAGAAAAGACAGTAAAGGGAAGTACTGTTCACTACAGCAGTCTTCAAAAGAAGTGGAAAAAAAAAAAAATCAGTAACTAATCCAGCAGGACAATAATTCTTCATGTTCTACAGGTCTTGACAAAAACATGTGTCATCGGAAAAGGGCTGTTAAACACAGGGATATGAAAGGAACAGAAGAGCTCATTCAGAGTCAGCATGACAACAAGCCAAGGCCTCACCTGCAGCACTAACTGAACCAACATTACCTTCAACAGAACCTTCTGGCCCTGAATTTCTGAACAGACTAAAGGTCGCTTTGTGCTTAGTTCCTTCATGGGCTCTGCATCCAAAAGGTCTCGCTCCAGGCTGTGTGTCAGAAGTCCAGCAGAGTTCTGAAGCACATGGACACGCAGATATGCAGGGTAAGTGCACAGAATCTAACAGTTGGTAGGATTCTGAAATTTCGATTACCTCTCCTCTTCCTCAAAAAACTTAGCAAAGCATAAAACCAGTTGGGACATGTTAAAAAGTTAGAGCATCTGTTACCAAAAGGTTAGCAATGATGAAGCAGCTAATGAAATTATTCCTTGAACAATCCCCGGAAGATGGGGAGGAGGAAGAAGACCACAACAAACAATCCTAAGGGTATATGACCCCCAAATGGACAATGACTGTGCAGAGCCTTGAGAGTACCCAAAACAATAACTGACTGTGCATTCAGACACAATCTCTGCTTACCATATAGTTTAGAATTCCTGCTTCTGGATAAAGAAATGGTAACTCAGGGAACCATTTCTGTACCAAATAAGTAAGCTTCTCCTAGATAAAGGAAACAAGGCCCATAGCTTCAGGTCATTAGCTTCTGACACACAAATACAAAATGACATTTTCAATATATACTCAGGACATGCAAACGTATACTGTACATGACTAAATGACTGTACCTCTTTCAACAACAAAGTAACACTGCCATTTGCTTAAAGAAAAAAAAGAAAGAGAAACTAAAACACAACACACAACCACAGAAAACATGAACACAGCAGATCAATATGGACAGATTTTTGAAAGCTCTGAGGGTGGATAACGTCAAAGCCTCAAATAGCTCATGCACTATCAAAGAAAACATTTCATCCTTTCTACAAGATACTTTAGTAGGCCTAAACAAAGGAGAAGGACTTCACTACAGGTAAGTGGAGAAAGACAGGAACCAAGTAGTAACACAGACCAGGCCAGGATCTTCTCCATCCCTAGAGCCCCCACAAACATAAGGTTAACTATTACACCCAAATGGTACAGAGGTAGTTATATCACCACCACAAATCCTGGTGCCCTCCTACTCATTCACAAGGCAATAGTTTCCGATTCTTCCCTCCATATAAAGGGCTTAGAAAAAGGGTTCTCTCCTTCACTTCGGGATAAAAGCCTGTTTTAACCTAGTCATTAGGGAACACTTCCCCTTCTTGCAAGAAATGCAGTATTTCTTCAGCAACTGAGCTTACACTTTCACCTGCATTTCTTCTGGGTTGAGAACTACATCTCACTTTTCTCTCACCTCACCCCCTTATGGAGAGGGAAAGGGAGGTGGTTTGAAGAAACTATGTTCTAATAGAGATAGAACCAATCAGCCTCCATGCCCTCTCTCACAGCTTTTGAACGCTGACCACATTAACAGCAAACACCATCAAAATCCCATTTTTTTTATTTTACCCAGAGCACACATTAAAGCAACTGAAATGCCGATATGGCTCATACAGGTTTGATTTAGTTGCCTAAGTAGTTTCATACTTACATATTCTTCTTGTTCCTTGGATATTTCCTGAAGAACCTTATTTCGCAGATGAGCAATTTCCTCTTTTATTCCTGTCATTTCAAACTCGCTGTAATCATCAGACTGCATTAGGAATAACAAAGTTAGTGTGTAATTCTCATTCTGCTATTAGACCAAACAACAGAAACCTACTCTATCAAGATTTAAAAACAGTGTCCATATCACAATTCTGGAGTTGAACATACTCTCAAATGCATATTTTACTCAATCTCCTTCCTGGAAATCCAAGAGAATCTCTTAAAACCTGATCACTGAGAAATGTGTTCTCTTTATTTGTGTGACAGGCCAAGTATTTCAACCCTATGCCTACTTCTTTCTTAAGTCAGGGCTGCTTTTTTAATTAGCTGATCATGTATAATTGTAACAGCAACATTATTCATCTACCAGCAATGACAGGTTCCATAATTCATTCTCTTTTTTCTCCCTTGAGAGGGATTTTCCTCATGTCACCTCATTATTCAAGAACCCTTTTCCCAATGGGTTTCATTAGTGTCTCTCATTTTACATCCCCCTTGGAAGCTTACTGCCCCTTTACAATGCTTACAGAGACACACAAGCAGGTTCTTTTTTTTTCCTTAAGCATCACCAGAAAAATTAGATGTGTGATCAAACAATACTGAAACTGGGATAATATTTACATTCTTTGGACTTCTGAGGGACAGTAGAGAACCCTGAAAATTAGGATAGACACTGAAGAGAGGTACATGCTGTATTAACAAAGTAAAAACTTAAAAGCAAATCACACAACTGGCACAGAAAAAGAGATGGACAAAACTGTTCATGCTGTGAACAGCAATTGTCTCCAGAGAGACTTAGCTACAAGTGCAGTGCCATAGCTGGGGAATGAAACAGGCCTGGTCCCAGGGGCCTGTAAAACTTCAGCAGTTAAAGGCTAAATTGAGGTCAGATAACACAAACTGTTGTATATAGTTAACACTTATTCAGAATAGACAAAATTAATGTTTCTAAACTAATTTAAAAACAACACACAAAACCACTAACAGTGTAACATTTTCTTACATCCTCAAAGTTGTTCTTTTCAACCAGCTTCCACCTTAGCTGTGCCTTTAAGCTTTTAATGGTTTTCTTAATTGATAATAAGTTGTTGATATCAGGTCTTCTATTCAGCCATTCCTCTGCATGTTTTTTGAACTAGAAGGAAAAGAAAAAAAATCTGAAAGTGTTCAAGCATTCTATTTTAAAATGCTTCAGTGCAATACATTAGAGAAACTGCCCAAAGCTTATTTGAATTCACCTTTTCAGGGTCCTTCCCCACAGAAGAGTGTTTTTATTGTGTTTCATTTTAATTATATAAACAACTTTCTGGAAAACCAACATTCTACCTAAAGCTCAATCCCCTTAAGTTACATACTACTTGTAATGAATCCAGATATTCCAGATTCCACTGCTTTATTTTATTTTTTTTTTTTTTTACAAAAGTATCTTTGTATTTAAATGAAATGAAGAATTGGCCAAGGTAATGCACAATTGCAATTCCCAAGCTTTCACCCAACCAATCTCTCATTGCCCATATACTAGAATCTCCTTATAAGAAGATAAGGGGACATCTTTCAGAAAGAAATTATGTCAGAAAAAGTTACTCGTATAGATCACCGTGACAGAAATAAGGCATAAACTCACCTCAACACTGGCCAAGTATCTATTTTGTATGACAACGATCATACTTTGCTCCTGACGAACATTATGTATAACTTTATTGTAAGCATTCATAATTATTCCCTTCTCTGCTTCATCAGGCTCCTAGGTTGAATTACACAGAGGGAGAATTATAGAGTGAGAGTTGTCCTTCATTTATACGCACCAATGTTTAAGATGCAAACCTTTACTGAAAAATTACACTGTTAATGGAAAAAATAACTTCTCAGATTTTTCACTCTCTTAAAGAGATTCTAAAAAGGGAAGTTAGCAAGTCTAAGAGTCCAAATAGTTTCAGTAGAATAAAACTGATTAGCACTTCTGTGTGGAAGTGCAATTTCATATTCCACATACTATGAAAAAAATTTTTACAGATCTCATGGTTAAATAGATATGAAGCATTAAAGCATACTGCCATTCTTCTAAAAGAAAGTCACTGGTTCTATCAGAAAGGACAGTCACAAGGAGACTAAACTACTCGTTTGTTGTTAGTATGATACTACATTAGAGGACAGGTTCAACTTTTGCTGACACAACCATCCTCTGGCACTGTAGAAACTCTCATTGTAGAGACAACACAAGCATCTCAAGGAATTAGTAAAAGAGAATGGAAGAAATGCTTATCAGAAGAGGTAAATAACCAAGAGAAAGGTAACACAAACACAGAAAATTATTACCAGCAAGGCAAGAACACTTGTGTCATGCAAAATTAAAGTGATGGAAAACTATTGATCTCTTAAGACTGGAAAGAGTAAATTTATCCATACACATTCACCTAGAGAGGCAATCCCATTATTTTAAACAAACTTACTTTTTGTCACCTGTATTTTCAACAAAGGCACCAGAACTTAGTACAGCTCAATGAAAGCTTTCTCTGCACATAGAGAGGGAAGAACCAGTTTTCCCAGTAGTTCTTAGTTAAAGCAGTCACACATACAGCAAAGTTCCTGTAGCCCAAAGCTATCCTCTACCTGTTGCCTGGAAAACATATTCTTTTCTCTCTGGGGAACAACCTGAGTGACTTCAATATATTTCCACAAAAAAGTTGCTGCCTTGTAGCAAATACATTTATCTAATACATTAAAAGCTTTAGACTGAAATCAAAAGATAAACAAAACATATAGATGACAGTAGGTATGATTAGAACTTACATTTAAGTCAGTATCCAGTTCTTCACAAATAGCCAACTCAACCTTTCTGAGAATTTCATCTGCATTGCCAACCACTTCCTCCAAATCTGAAGATGCTTCTGTCATTAGGTCAAAACACTTCAAAGAGAAGAACTGAAATTAAGAAGTTAGCAAGCACACGGCAAAAACAAGCAAAAATTACAATGAGTTATAGCACTACTGGAAATCTAAGCAGGATTTGTGTCAGATCTCACCTTTAACTGTCTCCCTCCTGAGTGATACAAAGATTTCGAGAACTAAAAGTTAAAATTCACCAGGCAAGAAGGAAGCTGATTCTTGCCTTGATTATACCTTTTCCTAACTTTATTTTGATTTTTACAAAAAATGAAAAGAATCCTAATCCTTCTCCTATTGAGTTTCACATCAAAAATCAACACGTGTGCTGCCCACACTGTGACAGCCAAAATGTATGGCAGTTTTGCTATTGACTGGGCTTCCCATCCCTATGTAGTACTACCTGAGATACAGAAATATCCTGGCATCTGTTTCACAGTTTATCAAGTGTGAAATAAGATTAAAGATTTCACCAGGAAACCCTAAGTGTTTTCATAAAAAAGTCAGAAATAACTTAGCTTCAAGATGTAAGACACAGAAGGTGCCAGAAAGAAAAAAACCACTAAGATCAGCTTATCATTACATTGAATGCTGTTTTCAGCAAAGCTTAGTTACTTGTACCTGCAGAAAAAGATATACTACTTTTGCAACTTTTGCAACATTTTAGTTCTTTTGCAAGAACTAAAATGAGAGCGTGGTCTCATATTTAACATGCAAGCCACAGAGTCATAATAGAAGCTTGCAAACTTCACCTCATTCATTTGCCTGTCAAGCATGTGGACTGCACTAACAATTGTAAAAATATTTTATTGCCTTACCCTCAAAGGAAATAAAAACTTTAACAGAGCAAATTCAAACAGCATGCTGCTCCCCAAAGCCTAGAACTGCATACTGGAAAGATCCCATCTAGTCTCTGAAAATTTCCTTGTCTATCATTGACCCATTTCCTATTGTACATCCTGATTGATGGTAGACAAGATTAATTTGGATTCAGAAAGAGAGGAAAAGGAATCTCTCTTTCAAATAAGGGGAAGGGAAACACTTCAAAGCAGTATTTGCTCTACACAATTGCTCACGCTTCTTTAAAAAGGGGCCTAGAAGTTCAACGGCAACAGAATAATTACATATCAACACTTGAAATGTTTAAGATGGATAAGTGAAAGTTTCTTCCTTGGTCTACCTACCAGTGCTTTATTAATCCATGCCAAGACTCTGTACATTTGCTGTGTCTCAACTGTTTGCAGAACAGTTCAGATTTGAAATAAATGAATCAAAGTTCATTGCTACACTAACAAACTTGAGTCACTTACATACATGCAGAATAGCACTCTGAATTGCACCCAGCAATCACAGAAAACCACCTGCAGGTTTGTTTGTCCCCTCTAATAACTGACATGATCATAAACATCTGCAAGTAATTATATTAATTAACGTTACACTGCACATAACACACACACAAAGTCTACACTGCTGCCGAACAGTATTTATTATCAAATCAAGGAACACTTTCTCCTAAGAGTGACTGGCCACAATAAGTGCTCTGGGTACAATGAAACCCAGGGGCAGAAAACCTACTGGCCACAAAAGGACACAACCCTTATGGATTATGTACAATTGACACAGCCAGGAAGGTTATGCTAACTCAGAACAAACTCAGAACATTTACACACTAATGCAAGAAGAAAGAGATCAAGGGAGGCCTGCAGGAATGGAGGGAGAGCAGCTTACAGTCTTCCCAGGAATATTTCACAATAACTGAGCAAGAACAGACTTTAAAGACAGCGTCTCCTCCCTACTTTGTGCTTTGTTTACAAGCAGAACTCGGTGGATGGTAATCCACTTCCACCAATCTCCCTTTATGACAAATAACATGCACTCAACTTCAATGCTCCAAACCTCCTACAATTCAGACAGAGATACACAGTATCAGAATAGTATTACAGAAAATACTGCAGGACATGCAAATATAGGGGACAATTTATTTGCATAAATTCTCCACACTCAGCATTTCAGTGAGGAAAAAACTATTATATATTTGTGTACAACCTGTGCCTAGATCATGTCAATTCAGACTTGCTGCTTCTTTGCAGTGATATTTCATCATCCTTACAGCAGCATTTATGAACTAGAACCTTTTAAAATCTGAAATCTTTATACCCAAAGGCCACTTGAAAGGACTAACTAAAGCATTTCAGTCACACAATGAAGAGAGAGAGGACTCATACCAAAGTTACACCTGTGTAACAGTACTGATCTTACTGATCTTCCCACAAAATATGTCCTTTCACAAGAAAGCATAAACTCTGTCTCCTCGCAAAGGTACACTACATGTAAAGGTAAATTAACACTTCATTCCTCAAGGCATTACCTTTCCCTCTGTTTTGAGGCATTGTCACTTATACCACTGCTCATATGCACAGTCTCCCTGCCATAGGTAGCTGTCCCTAATAATGCCTAGTCCTCACAACCTTCGTGAGACAGTGTCATGCTTAATCTTTTTCACCAGTAAGGAAAACTGACTTGTTCACCTTACCTTTAAGATGCTGCTGAACCAGTCAGCAAGAATTTCCAGAGCTACATCCGTATCATCTCTGACGCAAATTAATTTCTTCATTTTAATGCTCTTCCACTCAAAGAACTGTTGAAATGCATCCTCCAAGCCATCTGCTGGAGAACCTTGACCATACACCGTCTCCAGAGAAGCAGAGAGTTCCTGTGCATCAAGCAAATCAGACAAGAACAGGTTTGCAAACATGAAGAATTTTGTTATGGTATACTATCTATAAAAATCAAGATGTTTAGCATACAAAGAGTTAACACTACCTGCTGGCAAAATTTTTTCTTCTGCTACAGAGACCTCTTTCTGTATTGAGAGAGGTATATTTTATATTCCACTTCCCTCTCAGAACCTGTGGCAGTATTTCTATGAGAAAATGCAATGCAGAAAAGGATCTCACACAGAGAGTCATTTTTCCCTTCAAAACACGGAAGGGAAAGACACTACAAAAACCTTAACAGCTTCTAAGAAGTCATTTGCATTCTAGTTTCTTCTTCCCTATGGGCTGGACTTCAAAGTCATACTCATCAGGATAAAGAGCAAAATGGGGTTCCATTTAGAAATGCTCCTCATAGAACTGCTCAAATTTAGAAAACAAAGTGAACCTCTACTAAGAAACAAGGTGAGCAGCCAGACACCCAGGGAATGCTTTCAGAGTGATCCCTCCCTTCAGAAGCCACTAGTCAAATCTCTGACACACCTTTATCATCACATTGATTTCTAGGTGGAACAGCAATTACCTACACATCTGACACCTGAAGGCCCTCTGAAATAAGTTCTACAGTCCAGAAACTTCTATTTCCATCTAAAAGCCAAGTATCCTGCAAGTACATGAAGCACAAGATCCACCTTCTTTTGACTTGCATTGGAAAACAAACTGAGCTGCTACAGGTAGAGGAGAGGATGAGGCTGAAGCTCAGAGCAAACAAAACCCCCTTTTAAACAAAGGGCAGTCTGTCAAATGACGTGAAGAGTAAGCAGAGTCAGGGAGGAATGTATCAGTCAATTACCAGTAGAGACAACATCCTGACATAAAGCAACCTTCCTTGCACCTGGGTGGGAAGTCCCACACTGAAAAATACTTGAGCTACATTGGTATACATTATACATATGTATATTATATAATATATACACATTATTGGTATACATATACATTGGTGTACTACAGTAGGCAATTTGCTGTAGTTTGAAAGAGAAAAATTCTCACTAAACAGTAGGATTTGACTAAATGAACCTGTGTTTCTATAATAAATAGCATCTTTCAGCTTTCAAAATCAATCATTTTACTTATCCACATCATTCCTGGCAAGATTACTAAAGAAACCCTGAGAAAGGCTGCCGTTTCACTTTTTTCTTCTCTCAGATCCCAGAACGTTTGAGTAAAATATCACAGACCTTCCCAAACAACACCAAAGATGAGATTAAAAAAAAAAAAAAAGAACCACAAAAACAACTCTTTCTCTCCCTCCTCCATGTGAGAGCAGTTTTCATCTTTATCAGGAGCCTTTCAGACATTTCAAACAGGTCATTTTAGTCGCCAAATGTAACTTGAAGTAAAATGGACTGTGTGATGCTGACACTACAGGCCAGGACGTGGCAGCAATGACGTGCCCTTCCCAAGGCCTGCAGGTACCACAGGGTGAGCTGGACTAGTTCTGCAGAACCACGCATGATGGTGCCACAACCAGGCCCCACCTTTGCAGACACACTACAGCAAAAATTCAAATTGGAGCCAAAAGCACAAAGAATTCCCTCATATAACAACTAACTAAACACAGTGACCACACACCAAAAAGAAAATCCAACCCCAAAACAAAAAAAACATATCACCACCACCACACACACAATCCAAAACAAAAGGAAAACCACCAAAGAGTATTTTATAAAAATTCTAAAACTGATTTCATAACGACAGTTACTATTATGAACAGCATTCATTTAGTACAACAGGTTGTTTAAAAGCAGACACAATAGTCAAGGTGGGGCCTCACCAGTGCCCAGGACAGGGGGACGATCACCTCCCGAGTCCTACTCACCACACTGTTCCTGATACAGGCCAGGATGCTGTTCTCCTTCTTGGCCACCTGGGCACACTGCTGGCTCATGTTCAGCCAACAGTTGGCCAACACCCCCAGGTCCTTTTCTGCCAGGCAGCTCTCCAGCCACTCTGCCCCCAGCCTGTAGTGCTGGACCTGGCATTTGGCCTTGTTCAACCTCATCCCATTGGCCTCAGCCCATCAATCCACGCAGATCCCTCTGGAAAGCCTTTCTACCCTCAAGAGTAATTTATGCATGCCCATGCTCTTGGCCTTCCCCTTAACCAAGGCAGCATTATCACTTGGAAAGCACAGAGCTCAAAGGTTTATTTCAGTCCTGGCCAGTTGGACCCAGCTGTGGCTGAAGCTGCTTGAATTTGTCTGTAGCTCTGGGCAACAACAGTTCTCACTGGAAGGTATAAAACATAAGTCAGAAGAGATATGTGATGCAGAACGGAGGTTTGCAATACACAGCCTCAGTGAGAGGAGCACTTGGCTCCCAAGCTCCTGTTCTTCTGAGAGACACTGGAAAAATACTTATTTCTCTAGAACAGCAGAGAACTACCTCCTTCAGCTCTATGAAACTGCAGCCAAGGTCCTCACTGTTATTTGGTAAAAACTTGTTTCTGTTTTACTACTTGGGAAGGTTATTTTGATCTCCTATCTCCTAATACAAGACAGGACCATCACCACAGTTAGGATAAAGCACAAAATTCACTTAACACCTAGCAGCAGCACTCCTTTAAATATTTTCAATAATATATTAAAACTTCACTGCAGTTCAACCACCTAGAAGATGCTTAATGCCTACCACCTAGTGGATTAGCACAGCATAACCTTTAAGCATATCAAAAAAACTCCAACCACAAACCAGAAAAGCCCTATACAACTACATACCACAGCTTTCCTGTGTCTGAAGAGCCAGTATCCATACAGGGCCTCCAGTGATAGAAAGCCACAAAATGCTACCTATCCATCATATTTTTTAATTAGACTAATCTGCATATCAGACTAAAACCAAGAAGTAAGTTTATCAAAACACTGAATAGCATTGAAAAATAATTCCACTAAAAATAGAGGAATTAATTCCATGAAAATTTGAACACTTCAATTTATTAATGCTGTTCCTATAATCATGATGATTTTTCATAAGAATCCAACCTCATACACATATGGATGAATACATCTCTGGGATTTGTACAGACAAGCTGTTAAAGTATTGCCAGTTTTTTCCCCCCTCTACACACACTTGCACAGTCAAAATAAAAACAATATTTCTTAAGTTTAAAAGAAAAAAAAAGACATTATTTGTAATAGCAAAGGCCAGAAACACCACCTTGGTATTGCTATTGGTAACATTTTTCAGTTCTTACTGCCTCTACAGAGGCTATTGCCCCACCTACTTTCCCACTTTCTGTTGTTAGGTTTGCTGGGACAGAGGGAGACTCCTGGTACAAACATGTGTTTCTGTGGTGTTTAACTGTCACCTTAAAAGAAATAATGAAATCTTTAACATTTTACATTTTGCTACACTAGTCCAAACTACACAGCCAACTTAACAGAAAGGGATAGGAAACTACCACAAGATCTACTGCAATTTGCAGGATAACTGCATTGACTTTTTTAAATGGGGGTCCTCTCATTAACACCTGCCTCCTACTAAATATTCTGTGCTTTATTGAGTCTTGTCAGTCACCAAACAAAGTACCATAAGAGAAAAGCTGTTGCTCGAATGCAGAATCTAGATAATTTACATCTAGAAACAAAACGCCTCTAGAAGATCAGAAGTAACACAGAACTACAGGTGTCAGACGTTCAGCTTAACTCAGAAGTGTTACCTAAAGCTTCATCTGCTGCTGTCCAGGTCTCCAACAATGAGTTGTTTAACATGAAGAAACACACTCCACTGGTTCTCAGTGTTTCAGAATCAATACTGATAAAAGCAACTTCCTTACCTGTAAGGTTCTTGAGCGCTCAGAGAGGGGCAGCTGATCCACTTCCAAAATTAATTCTTCCACTGCTGAATACAAGTTTTGCTGCACCTCATCCCTCTTGGCAATCAATTCATCTATTCCATCCTATGAGGAAGAAAAAGCAAGTCAGCAACTCATACCCAACCACATTATGTGTAAAGTGATATAAAAAGGCATTAATCCCGCTGAGTATGAATAGTATAATACATGCCTGACTAGGAATGACAGAAAAAGAGAATTTTGTTTTTAACCTCTACTACTATGACATGACCACCTTGCAAAATACAACATCTTTTAGAGGGTAAAAATATGACTACATTATCAGACAACTAAAGAAACAGTTTCTGCATGACTGTTGATAGCAGTGGGAGTATTAATTGCCACCGTAAATTTAAGATGTCCTCATTGTCCTGCAGTTTTTTATTGTAGTACAGAAATCAGAATTTGGATTATCCACACTTCCATACATGCCAAATTACATCCACAAAGTCGGATTGTAAAAGATTTGATGGAGAAGAATACAATTAAAAAAAAATAAATCCATTTACCAATTTTTTCCTTGCCTTCAAGCAGGAAAGAAAGGTGATCAGTGAACTACCTGCTGATTATCTGCAATGAGATTAAACTACAAATAATTTTCTAGAAACAAAAACAAAGTTTCCTTTGGATGACTGGCAGGATTAATCCTGCTAATGAGAGAGGAACCCCATTTTATCAGACCAGGTACCAAACCTTTTGAAATAGATGAAGTAAGTCATTCAGAAGCACATTTGCAACGTTCTTTTCACAGCGATTTAATCCAACATGCCAACAGAAATATGAAAATGTAGATGAACATAGAACACCAAACTAAAGATTTACAGAGCTGCTGTAAAGATTTGCTATTCCTTTCTACATCCACCTCCAAAACTAAAATAGTAAGAAAAACAACTCAAGTACCTTTAACACTCCCCCATCCAAAAAAAACCCAATTCATAAAGAAACAGAAAACAACAGAAGAGTTAACCATGGCACTAATAACAGTCTCACATGGAGCCAAAGAACAGTTCAACGAACACTTCCTGCTAGCAAGTAATATATAAATGTAGCTGTAATATAAATATTTCAATAGTCTGCTTTACAAAGATGTAAACTCATCACAACAACAAGCAATAAAAGTCAACTCCTTTAGAACAGGCTAAAGGCTTCTCAAACTACAGAAGTTAGTTTATGTTGTGTCTGCTCCATTTATAACTCTCAAAAAACATCCACTCCAAAAACAACCACCAGACTCTGTCATACCAAATACCAAGCTAGCTCATTGTTCTGGTAATTATAGCAAAGCTTATGGAAGTCCGTAAGAGCAGGATATGTATAGCACAATCACCTCATTAATACATTCCTGCTTTAGTGTGATTTAATGACATCATAAGCAAAAGAAGAAGAAAAAGAATCCTCCTCCATAGACAAGTTCTAATCTATTTTTAGAGCCTATTTCTACTTTAGGTCTCAGTTTTTGGCTCCCTTTGGTTCAAGTTAGGTTTTGTTATTCCATATACTGCAAAATAGTATCTCTATTTACCCCACCCTCCACCATTCCCCCCCCCTTTTAAAACATAGGCATAATTATTCTTTCATCCTTCCCACTAAAAATGCTGAATATGTACACTACAGTCCCTAATAAGTTTCTATCTCAAAATCATAAATTAAGTGACACATCCTTAAAAAGCTATCTATAACATGCAAAAAGTCAGAATTTGTATTACATCCTATTACTGCAAGTACCTGCCTACACTGCAATCAAGGGAACTTCTAACATCTCTTCATCTGTAAAGCTGCCATCCTCTCAGGCATGTTTCATAGGAGAGCTGGTTAAGTTAAGTTATCAGCACCACTGCCTTCTTATTTGAACACATCAAATTTTATGATCAGTTTTGAATATATTTCTAAGCATTTCTACTACAGAAGAAACACTTTTGTTATTTTCATACACACCATGCCCCAGTATAACCCGAGTTCATTGCTTGTCTTCTTATGCTTCCAAGATACACATTATGGATTCACAGATTAGACAGAGTTGGAAGGGACCCCTAGAGATCATCTAGTCCAACCCCCCTGCTGAAGCAGGATTGCCCAGAGCACATCACTCAGGACTGCATCCAGGTGGGTCTTGAAAATCTCCAGAGAAGGGGACTCTACCACCTCTCTCTGCAGCCTGTACCAGTGCTCTGTCACCCTCACTGTAAAAAAAGAGTGTCCTCATATTTGAGTGGAACTTCCTATGTTCCAGCTTATGCCCGTTTCCCCTCATTCTTTCACTAGAAACTACTGAAAAGAATCCAGCTCCATCATCCTTCAACCCAGCCTTTAGGAACTTGTAAATATAGGCAAGTCTCAGTCTTCTCTTCTCCATGCTAAAGAATCCCAGCTCTTTGAGCCTTTCCTCATAAGGGAGGTGCTCTAATTCCTTAATCATCTTGGTTGCCCTACATTGGGCTCTCTTCAGGAGTTCCCTGTCCCTCTTGAACTGGAGAGCCCAGAACTGGACGCAGTATTCCAGTTGTGGTCTCACCAGTGCAGAGTAGAGGGGGAGAGTGACCTCCCTCGACCTGTTGGCCACACCTGTCCCTGTGCAGCCCAGGATTCCACTGGCCCTCTTGGCATCAAAGGCACATTGATGGCTCAGAGAGCCTGCCATCCACCAGGACTCCCAGATCCTTTTCCTCAGCAGTACTTTCCAGAAGATCCACCCCTAACCTATACTGGTGCCTGGGGTTCTTCCTCCCCTGGTGCAGGACCTTACATTTGCCCTTGTTGGACTTCATTCGGTTCTTCTCTGCCCAGTCCTCAGCCAGTCCAGTTCACACTTACATAAATATCTTATTAAGAATAAATGCTCTAGTCACTCATCTTCATTTTTGGGACAGTATCCAGGACCTGACCCAGTTAAACCAGCATAACCCAATGATGAAAGCACAGACAATGAAAACTGAAATAATGCCATGTACTCTGCACATAGACTTTACTCACAACTGTGACATCTGTTTAAGATGCATTAAGTTTCCCCCAAAGAAAGAAAAGGTGTTAACTCCTAAGAGCTTACAAACAAATGACACCTGTGACAGCAAGAGAGGGCATCAGCCCTGCAGGGAGGTTCAAGGAAGAGCACATTGCTAAGGCAACTGAATAGTAAGAATTAACTTAGTAAAAAGTAAAAAACAGCTAGGTTTACAGATTAGGCATAGTTAAACAGTCTGCTATGGTTCAATAGCCAGCTACTTCATCCATCTGGTAGGGATCACTAGGTGTCCTGTACACTGGATTTTGGATTTACACATACCTCATTTTAACCAAGGAAGAAAAGTTAGTGCAACTGAGGCTGTCGATGTCACTATCAAGAGTATTTGTTAGTCTAAGTCAGTATAATTTAAGTAGGGATGACAGGCAAAATAACAAGCACACCATTTGAGCACGTGCACTCTGGGCACTCTGTGTATTTGAAAATACAATAGACAAGATTCTGTTGCAAGTTACAGCACATAAAACAGATATATAAAAATCAGAATTATTTTCAGGGAAGAAGAAAAAGTCAGTAAAATGACTGTGCATTAAGATAGTACAATCTTTGTGGTACCATAACTCCAGCACAATGCAGCCAAAACTCTTGCTCTGTACCCTTCACCTACCGAAGTCTTCAAAATACTTACAACAAATTCCAGAAAAGCCTTGAGATGTCCTGCTTCCAGCTGCTACCAATTCACCCTGAAAACTAAATTATTTCTCAGGGAGCTCTACAATGCTACACACATTCCCACTTGCATACCCTTTGCAGCACTCAGGCACTCTAGGGGATAGCTGACATCTAGCAGAACTCACACAGTCTATTTTTCAACGTTTGAAATATTGGTGACAGTACCATGACAACTTCCCCTTCTCAGATAGCTGGAATTTATTTATTTATTTACAACTGTATGCTCTTGAAAATTCATAAGGTTTCACGCCACCACTCATTTACACCTTAGCTTAGGCAACAAGGAACTGTGTCAGAATGGGCAGGGGGTGATGTTGATTTCGGAACAAAACTAGTTTTCAAGCCATGTGTCAACACAAAAGAGAGGGCTATACAAACACACATGGAGTTACCAGAAGCTGCAGAGTGCTGTAAGCTTATTTCAGCAGTATTTCAAGTATTTTGGTAGCATAACATACATGTCATGCAGACATGACTTTATTGTCAGCCATTCACAACTGAAAAAGGTTACAGTGTCCAGACTTTCTACCATATTCCAGTAAGTTGGTCTATCAGAAAAACCTCACGCACTCTTCAAGAATGAAACCTCTTGTTTGAGATGTTTCTTATGGAAGAATGCTGCTTGCTGGGGTTGGCAACTCAAGGAAAAAAAACCCAAATCAATAACCCCCACACACTGCCACCAGAATGACACCAAAGCAACCACCTCCTCTATCGAATAAACGCTTTGAGACTCCCCAGTCACACCTGTCCTAACTCCATTAAGGGTTTCTTTCCCTTTATCCCCAGCCCAACAGAGTTAAAGCAAAACCAAGGGGGACAAAAGCAAAGACAAGACGGGCAACAAGTTCTAAGATGGCTTTGCAGCAGACTGAGAACACTTAGTCTGCTGTTGCTCGAGAAGGCTTACAGACCTGCCTGGGCTCAACCATCCCACGTAATCTCCGGAAAATTGCAATTGCTACTATTTCATGTGGGATCAGAAATTCACCCAAGGAAAGCTAAAGCTTGTGCAAGTGAATCCCTGAGCAGCCCTGGCTCCCTCACAGTCTAGCTATCCTCCTACACACTGCTCCCCTACACAAGGTGGGACACTGAAAGGTCATCTCCTTATTAATGCTCACCTTAATGTTATGAAGTTTAAACATTTGACTGATTAGTCAGTTAGTTAAACTAAGTGATAGTTTGTTTACTAAAAAAATTATTTCTTTTAGATGCTTTAATACTTTTTAGATGCTTTAATACTTTTTTTTTTTAAATACTTCTCCCTGCACAAGCAACAGCAGAGCTTACTTGGGTTCTCCTCATGGCTCATTATTTTCTAGTCCATTTCACAAGCTCCTAAATTCGGTGTAATACAGCAGTACTTCTTAAGCAAACACGTTTAAGATGCTTTAGATCACTTTCCCACATATACAACTACCATCCCTCCTCTGCTTTGCCACAATGCTGGCCACAAACCGGGGAACCTTCCCATGCCCAAAAGCAGCATCTCTGCACACGAGAGGCAGCAGATAACCATCCTTATCAACACCACCATGCCCAAGTATCAGTGGCAGTGTTTCAGACGTGTGGTTGCAGAGAAGTTGCAGTGTTTCAGACAGGTGGTTGCAGAGAAGTTGCACTAGATGGCAGCTTTCCTCTATACAAACCATCTCCCTACACAACCCTCCCTGCACACGGCTCTCCCTAAACAGGATCCATGTACAAAGTAGTGGCTGCTGCTGTAACAGAAGGTTTGAAAGTTTGAAAGCTAAAGCTGTTTCTCACTATTACAGAACAGAAACCTTTTAGCTATTATCTTCTGATTTCCTTGCATTTCTTATTTTTAAAAAAAAAAGCATCAAAAAGTCTAGGTTTAACACACACACACAAAATAACACTCCAGAAATGCATCTGCAGTTGTGGCAAATGTAGCATAGCCTCCAATATTATCTAGTAAAGAACAGATTTTCTTTAAACCCATGCTGTGCTCATGCTATTCAGCTACACTACTAAGACTAAAATACTCTGGTCAGTTACAGTTATAACATAGCTCCTGAGAAAAAATTAAATTCCAACCTACCGCGTTTCTGCATAACTGAATCCTCTCTTGAGCCAAGTCATACTCTGTCCAAATCTTCTGCAATTTTTCCAAGGAACGTGGAACAGCGAGACGTCCCCCTGTAACTACTTGTATGGATTCTGAGAGCTGCTCCCTAAAACGACTGTTCTTATTTGTGTGCCTGAATTGTAAGGAGGAAACATGATTTTTACCAGGATTACTTTTTTTACAGAACTTAAGCTGTTTAAACATCAGTATTATTCAGACTCCTTGGAACATATGAATTTTGAGATAGCACTTCCCATGTGGATGACCTAGTTTCTTTCAAAAGGTAGCAGCAGTTTGTCTAATTAGTTTTTTCTCTAAATCTTTTTTTGAAGAAGGACCATGAAGACATTCATTATACCATAGTATTGACAAAGCTGTACATGGAAATTCTCTCCTGCTTTTAATTTTCCTTTTGTTCCATTTCCTCTTGTTGTTTTTTTTTTTAATTCCATGAACACACCCCCCAATATATGCATTTTCCTTCCTATAGAGGAGCTGATGGTCATTTCTATTTCAAGTCTTCTTCCCACTGAATTTTTGGCCTTCTCTTTAAAACTAGAAGGGTAATTTGGGCTAAAAAAAGATACACCTCTCAGAGCAACACAGACACCAAAAGACCTCCAACTACCCAGTTACTTTTAACAACTAGCTGCATTTACCAATTAGCACCTTCCTTGCAGGTGGAATTGAAAGCTCTTCTTGCAACAGCTGTGCTGGAAGAGCAGCTGAAGTGAATTCAAGTCATCTGATAAACAGTGACAAGCAGGCAACAGAAATTACAGTGTGAGCTTCCAAAAAGCTCAGGTTTTAGCCTTGCCTTTGGTATACATATACACTCCCCTCTGTATACAATACTGTATTTCTCCAAGTAAATTAACAAAACAAAACTTTTGGAAAAAAAAAAAAGCATACAACTTCAAGAGACAAACAGCATAATGATAAATAGTACTATTTTAGGAAAAAAAAAGTACATACCTAACTTCTTTCAATGCCTTCACCTTAGCAGCCAAACTTCTCATTTTTGTTCCAATGTAAGTATGTAGGGTTTCCTCAAAATTCATAGCTGTTTTCCTGGATGCCTCCTTCTCTCTCTGAATTATTTATCATTTTTAGAGCAGCGTTTCAACATGAAGGGTAAAGATAGATCAATATTCACAACACACAGACAAGGTTACCAAGATTACTAAGATACAGACCATAATTTAGACTTTTGAAAACTAGACGTAAACACACACAAGAGCTGGCCCTCTCAAAACACTTAAAATGCCGAGAAAGACAAACAAACTAATGAGAATAAAATTATTTTCTTTAATAGCTTCTTAAAGGTTAACAGTTCGTTTCCTTCTTCTCATTTCAGTAGTAATGTGTTTAATTGTATTTCTTTAATTACACCCCATTTGCTAGTGAGTCTTCTTTCTTTCCTTGCTGAAAAATTCAGGGAAGTCCAAGACTTCATTAAACTCATTTCTCATATCATTGCCACAACTCAAAGTGGTGCAGCAAAACAAGAACCTTTGCTGCACCTTCCTACAAGGAATATTCTCAAGATAAAATAAGGAATATTCTTGACACAAAACAAACCCATACACCACATCCATCTAGATTCCTTAAGGGGCAATTTAAATTTAAAAGCTCTTGCTCTCATACCACAGAGACTTATATAAATTCCACTTTAAGTAATGAAACACAGTCTTTAAAAGTTGTTAGCCGTTGAGCTTTACTACATGTTCTATTTTAGAAACAAAAATAACAACAAACAGAAAACCCAAACATAACGGTTTAAATAGTTTTGTATTTGCAGATGAGCAGGAGGATGCCTGAATGCAGGGTGTTTTTTAAGTACCCCTCAAAGCCATCACCACACGTCACCATTCTAAAACAAATCACTGCCTGCCACAGTGTTTTAGCAGGGAGCAATTTATTTTCTACTGAATCTTAGTGGTTGGAATATCCCCAACCTTTTCTTTTAAAAAAGAGTTTACTTGCATTCAACAACAACAAAAAAAAGGTAATTAAAATTTGTAAAAAACAAGGTTGGGTTTGTTTTGGTTGTTGGGGGTTTTTTGGTTTGTTTTTTTTTTTTTTTAATTCAGACTACAGATAAGAAATGCTTCCTTGCATTCAAGTATTTTTTCTTAGCTGCAGACACATTGTGTTTCTTGTAATTTTAGTTTGCATAGAAATCCACAAACATTTTTATCTTCAGTTGATGGGAAAACAAGTGCAATGACAGGCTGGTGTATTTAGAAACACAAGTGTTCTAGGTAGAGGTAACCGAGTAGCAAAGCTGGTTATAAGTAGTATTATTCCACAAGAAAGACAAAGGAAATAGCTGTGCACAAGTTCAGGTTTTGGGGTGTCAAAGGGATTTACACAAGGGCAGCTTTTCCTTTTGCATCTGTAGAAATAAGGCTTTGCACAACATTTTTCTGAATTCATGCAAACATAACATTTTTTCACACAATCTCTTCCTACCACTGCTGTCGATCACAAACTTAGAACCATTCCCAGCATTTTTAAGCCTAACAGTAACTAACTAGTGTGCTTCTCAGACAGTGCTAGGAACTTCCCCTGGGAAGAAATACAAACATCTTTTCTATTAAGCAGCAATTAAGGAAATAATAATTGTTATCCAGTTCTAAAATTCCACAGCTGCTGCAATTCTGTGATGCTTCAGAATTTTCATCCCCATACATAATAAGCTATTTTTCCCCTCTGAGCTAAAAAAAAAAAAAGACAAGAATTACATTCTTATACACAAAGCATGGTTTTAGTCACAAAGTGCAACATTCAAACTGAACATCAACATCCAAACCAGCAGTTGCATCACCAAAATGAGTAGTAAGCCAGTACACACACCAAAGGAAGCAAGGGTGCAACCTGGACTGTAAAACATGTGCTGCCACACACTGACAATCTCCCTGCATTAGGGCAAGACAAATCTTCACTCGACCAGTTCAATCCATCTGTATTCCCAACAACAGTGCTCAGCTGAACTGCACTACAACAGAATCATTGTCAGAAATACTTACAAGGGGAAGGGAAGCCTCCTCCAGGCATTTCCACGTACCTGAAGTTCACATTTCAGCTGTTGAACCTTCAGTTCCAGTTCCTTCTGCCTCTGCAAGAGATACTCATTCTCACTTCTGAGAACTTCTTTATCTTCAAACACTTTCTGAGTCCAGGTTCTTATTTGTGCTAACCTGGTGCCTGGCACTGAGGTAGAATCTGGCACTTCTCCCCTTTTAAAAATGAACAAAGAGGAAATAATTAAAAAAAAAAAACCAACAAAATGACTACAGAAGCATCTACGCAACAATGCTTTACTTGTTCAGAATTTGTATCCCTCTCCACACCAGTCTTTACAACGCAGAGTCAAAAATACAACATTTGAAGAAACCCTTTATATGTTTACACTGTCACTAACTCCAAAGTCTTTCCTGTCCAAAAAAGATCTCACGATACCACACTGCCAACCCAGAAAAGTCAAAGTCCATTTTAATTCACATCTTTTATCTACTAAATAAGCCAAAGTACTTCAAGGTTATTGTTTTGGAACTCTACCCTACTCTTTTTAGTTAGAAAAATAACTTGTAATGTGAAGCCATCTGTCCAAGAGTGATGCTGTACCATGCTGTCACAGTAAAGCTCCACGAGACCTCGCATCAGCTTCAGCCTCACCTGCAAGGCTTTGAGAAAGACAAGAAGCTCGGATGTAATCCATTTCCTTCTCAGGCATACCAACCCAAAAATGCCTGCAGTGTGCAAAAAACCAGAAGGATACCAGAAAATACAGAAATGAAACAGAGCTGCCAGCTGCTCAGAAAAGTCAGGAGAGCTTTATACACAAAAGCATCTCAACACTGCACACCACCAAAAAACAAACAAACAGAAGCAACACTATTGCTTTTTTATAAACAGATTTACAGCATATTTCCAACTCAAAAAAACAGGACAGAGCAGAGTAGCAAAATACTGGTGGTACTCATCCTGAATAGGATGAGGTGCTTCACTATAAATTTAAACTTTTTTTGAAGAGCACTTAATTCCATATTTGTATTTGTTAACAGCTTAGACTTGCCTAAATGATCTAATTATAAAACAGATTTGGATATCACGCCACTATGTGGAAGGGCATGCCTTCAGGTGATTCATTAAAATGTTCTAGAAACTCAAATTATGAAACATTAACAAATTCTAAACAAGTTTTTTAGGAGAACATTCTTTCTTACACCATCTCAACTTTCTGAATGCCAGCTACCATCTTTCCCACCCACAAACATTTTTCTTAGTAGCCTGTTGCCACGGCAATCCTAGCAACTGTAGGATTTTAAAAATCCTCTTTAAAAAGATTTCTGACAACAACTGCAAATTCCAATTTACCACTACATCTCTTGTCAATGTAATTACAAGTTGCAGAAACACCATTATCCCCTAAAGCTCTCCCACTAAAACTGTAATTGCTGGCTTTATTCCTTATAAGCGCACACTGTTACATTCCTAGACAAATAAATCACCAAAATATGTTTGAACTGCTACATAAGGGTACCTTTCCGTTCTACATTTGCCCAGTGAGTTTTTAATAGAGGTAAATAAGGAGGGGGAATAGCTACAAGAACTCTTAAGGACAAGCTGATGGAAATTCCACTGATGTTAAACCCAACATTATTACATTGCCTATTGCTGCAAAATGTGCTACAGGCTTGATGTCCTGCAACCCATCCTTTCAGCCAAGCTTCGTGGAATCTTCTCTGCCTACTAGCTGTAGTCTCTTCCTTCTTTTTCAAAATCTTGCACTAAGATACATACCACCAGTCTGTTTCTGGAAATCAAATGAGGAAGAACAAGCTATCCAACCATCGACAACACTAATGAACAGGGGGTTTTTTATGAGATTAATGTCTTAATTCCCCTCACCACAGCATGCACAGACATGCACACACTGACTCACACATACCTCCCTTCCCTTGAGTACCAGTATTACCTGATGCTGGAAAGACAGAAACTGAACTTTGCGTTTTAGATACTCCATCTCCTCATATACCCACATCCCAGCAATGAAATTAATCAGATTACATCACATGCAAAAGTTTTTTATGCCATCCCACTGCCTTACTTTGGAGCAAAGACACAGTTTCCAGTAACATCCTGATTCCTCGTGCTGGCAGCTAGTGGGTCACAGCACCATCTTGGGCTGCTGTCCTGTGCACGATCAGAACGTGACTTGTTTACGCCCAGCGGAACTGGAACTTTCATCTTTTTATGTTGGTTTCGCATGATGTCTACTTTTCTTTCTTCCACATCTTTAGTATTCCCTGGAGACGCGCATTCTTCAGCAAACCCTGCCTTGACCACCTCTTTTCCAACATCTATTTTTTCATATTCTGCCTGGGCAATAATGGTACCATCTTCATGCTTGCCTTTGTGGCGGATTTTTATTCCTTTTTCAAAAATGAGTCTGCTCAAGAACTTCTTCCCCTGTAAAATAAAAGTACTCTGAAGTTGTGTACTGGACACTCTCTAAATACCATCAACTGAAGTCAGACATCTTTCTTCTAAGAAAAAAAGAGTACATGCTTAAGACCAAAACAAAGAGCTGCACAGGAAAAGCTTATGTTTAACACATTTATTCTGACACAATGCTGTATCTGTACAACTACAGCTGCACTTGATCTAATCACTCTCAATGCCAGTCTGGACTTCAACACCAGTAGTTCTCCCTCAATGTTCAGTTTTGCAGAATCCAGTATCATTTATAAATAACGGAAATCCAAAGTCTCATCGACTCTCAATAACCCAGGCAACTGGGTTATCCAAGTCTTTCAGAGGATACTAGACCAGCTACTTAACAGCATTATAAAAAACAGTATGGGAAAATATTTGAATTATTACATCGTAATTTGAATTATTACGCCTTTCAATAAGTGGTCCAGAAGCTGAAATAGAACATAGCAACAAATGAATTATGACATGGAAATCTACCTTACTGAAACTACTCATTTAGAAATTGGGAAGTGCCACAATTGGCAGCTACCAGTTTCATCAGTAACATCAAAGAAAAAACAGCTTTGGACGACTGGGGAATGCACCCAAGACCTTCACAAGACATCTGGGAAAAAGTTATCTTTTATTAACAGGGTGTTTGGTTGTTTTTCTTTGCCCCACTGCTTCTGAAAACAAGCTTGTTTTCCTAAAAATTCAGAATGGAAGGGGTGGGGGCAGAAAAGCTACTCAGAGCAAGCAAATAAAGCTTTACCTCAAGCAACAAGAACTGTTTCTGAAAAGCAAACAAACACACACACAAACCCACACAAACAAAACCCCAGGGAACTGAGAATAGAGATTTTTCACTTGTCTTAAGAAATCTCAGTAAGGAATGTCAACAGGACCACAGGGACAAGACCATAGACAAGAGGTCTCCAGATCTCCTCTAAATGATGGGGGGATACAAGGCAAGCAGGACAGCTGGACAAGCACAGGCAGTGCCAGTGACAAGCCTTGAAACAGCGTGTCACTAAGAACTGTCACTAGCAGAACAAGCTAGTGGTGCCCTGGAATGGAGACTGCCACTAGTAAAGCTCAACCAACAGTCAGCAGCACCACTCAAGATCATCAGCCCTGTTGGCATCAGCTCATGAGCCTTTCCAAATTCATCACTGGCCAGGGATGACAGGGCTCCTACTGCCACTGACATCTACCTGCTTCACCAGAAGTTTGTGCAGCGCCCAGGCACACAGCACTCAAGGAGCTCACAGAGAGAAGTGAATTTATCAAAGTTCTGTGGCTAAGAGAGGTATTTTTCCTTCTGAAGGGAATGAAACAGAGGTACTTTGTTTCCTCAGCACCAGAAAGAACTCTGTCAGTTAGAAATAGACCTGGGGTCCTGAAGATGCCCAAAGTGTACTCTGAAAACGACCTTCTAGCACAATCTGAACTGGTTTTGACAAAAATCCTTAGAGTTTCTAGAGTTTCTGTTTCAGGCCAAGGGATCAAACAGTCCTTCCCAGCGTGCCCTGCCTTCACATCCAGTTCTTAGAAGACTCCTCCCAGTAACACTGTGCAGCAGCACCTGGCAGCATCTGTTACAGATCTCATCATCAAAGTGCTCCAAGATCAGTTACTCACCTCATCAAACATGTTTAAGCTCTGATCAGTTGGTATCTGCAGTCCCCAGAGTCTGTACTTCTTGGCAACACTTGGACAGTGCAAGTTTGGTGGAATTTCAACTATGTCTGATCTACTCAGAACCTCAGAATTCCCATAGTCAATGTACAATACCTGACACTGCAACAATAATATAAATCAGCAGAGGTTACACCTATACTTCCTATAGAAATATGGAATACAGCTGGCAACTACTAGAATATAAGCATAACACACATGCACGTTGCAGACATCAGTATCTCCCATGCTCAGCTGAACACCCTCCCGAGGAAGGAACAGAGTTAGGGAAATCTCTTATGTTGGCACCTGTCTAAAAGCTTAGTGGTAAAACTTTAAGTAACAAAACAGATCTTTGCTGGCATTTTTTTTTTCCCTTTAAGGGTTACAATTAAGTAGCAATATAGAAGACTTTCCTCAGTGGACAAATATCAACCTAATGTTTCCATGCCAACCAGCCTGTCTAGAAATTATCATTTTAAACAGAAACTACCAGCCTCCCGTATCAGTCACCTAATGATGATTAACAACTCTTTCAGGTCATTTGCATTAGTGCTAACATTTCACACAAGGCTGCCGTTTCCACCACTTAAAAGTTTTGAAATTAAATTACATTTTTACATTAAATTACCACTTGTGAATCTTTTTATCAAGAGATACAAACAGCACTTCCCACGAATGTCATGTTTTGCCAGTCTTTCCCTCAGCATTTTTCAAAATTACCAGTCACCTGAATTTATGTCCCATGCATCTACTGACTGCTGTTAAATACAAACACACAGCAAGTTTCAGAAAGAGAAGGAGCAACATGTATTCTTATCATCCTGTATGGAGAACTAATACATGATTTAAGGCTTAAAAAAAAAAAAAAACCACGGTTCCTGCCTTTTCATTGTTGATCACTTCCTGTACCATACATCTGTACCAACATCCATCTTCAGAAAAACACCCACCATAAATCTGTAAATTAGGAAAACAAAAAGATGAAGAATAGCATTCTGAAAATACAAGCATATCTCAAACTGTTAGTTGTAATACATTGCAAAGCTTATTTTCACACTCCCACAACTATCCCAACAGCAGCATGAAAACTGAGTAATGTTTTTGATATCCTATCTCTCATAACAATCTATGCTAATGCTTAAAAAACATAATCCTCTACTCCAAGAAGAAAAACACCAGCATTTTACACAGCAGACTCTTGTGTCTTTTCTGTTAATGTGTTGCTACAACATTTTGTTGACACTGAGGGCTTAGTAAGCCCAACAAAGGAAGGGGCCAGTCACACCAAAAACACACTGCTCTGACTGTTGCTGATGTAGGTCATTTACCTGGACACCCAAACAGTTCAGACAAATCATTTTGTTTACAGTAACCCCTCAGTAGTTAACACACTAACCCAAGAGCTGCCATCACTCTTTGTATGCTTGTCACAGAACAGCTATTAAATATGTCCTTGTTAACTTCTTAAGAGTACTTTGTCCAGAGCATTTAACACTATAGGTTTTTTTGTAAGATCTTCCACATTTTTTGACATGGAGCCAAGATTCAGTTCTCCAAAAAAGCATTGCTCTATTGTTAAAGCTAACCCATAATGTATATAACATATACCAGAAGAGAATTCAGTGTCCTCTGTATCACATTCTTGTTCCATTTCCCAACTGTTAAAAAAACCCTATGGTTGCATAATTTAACAGAAGTCTGAAGTACAAAAAGATTTAAACTTGCTCACACAAAATAAGCATTTCTTTAGGAAAATCAGTGCTTCTTAGAGAGATCTTAAGAGAATATAATCCACAGGACAACGAAAGATCAAGAAAACGGTTCCACAGAACTAAGGCTCTTGCATACAGGTGAAAAACTAACTCCACATATACACAACCTACTTACCTTGCTAAAATCAGGTTTGCCAAAAACTGCATTAGCCTGAGGACAAGCTTCTGCCAGAGCACAACTTAATTTCAAGAGGTCATTACATCTACTGATATCCTAAGAAGTGTGAAGAGAGGGTACAAGTTATTAACTGTCACTTTTAATAGATGCTTGATGGATTATAACAGCCAAAAATTAAATCAAAACAGTTGCACTGCTGTTGAGACAAGTAATGCTCCACCTTAAGCTTTCAATCTTCATGATTTTAGTTGTACTTGTAAGCCTGCTCTCATTTTCTTCCAATAATTACTGACACGGATCAGCAGCAGGCAATGTACCCCAGAGAAATAGTTTGAAATGAACATTTTTTAACAGTTTAATTACCAGCTTCTGTGAGCAGTATGCAGATCTTACTTACTAATACTTCCTCACAAATATTACTATGCACTTTTTTTCTTTCTTTCCTTAACACCAGGCAACAACAGCTCTGGCAGACCCCTCATTCCCTTTCCATGCAAGACTCAGGGCTTGGTTGAGCTGAGAGAAGCAGAGTCTTTCCAGTTACAACCTGGCATCTGAACCACTATAAGACTGGGTCAATTCCAGTAACATGGCATTTATCAGACAACATTCTACTCGTACTTCAAAGGAAATGATCCAGAGCAGGAAACACTAGTGCAGCTAAATGTTTTGCGAGCCTTAGAACTCCTAAATTCTGTATCTTACAAGTTTTAAAAAAAAAAACAAAAACAAAAACAAAAACCACTGTGACTGAGTCCCAGAATGCCAGGATAAGAACCTAAAGAATTACCTATGACTATTACACCTAAAAAATGCCTCCATTAGAATAAGATGTTCCATAAAGAGAACAAACAAAGTTTGGTTCCCCCTTCCCAAATTCCTAGTGAGGACATGACAAAGCAGCATTAACCTCCTCCAACTGGCTCAAAGCTACGCAGAAATTGACTCACACCAATAAGCCTCACCAAGTATGGGTTTGTGGGGGTTTTGTGTTTGGTTTGATTTTACTTTTCCTCACTTCCCCACCCATTAACACAAAACTTGAAAGGATCTGGTATCTCTGAACTACCTCCACATCAGGCTTCCTTGAAACTACCCCAAAACGCTCAGCTGTGAGACAGCAGGGGATTCACCCCCAGCAGAGCTCCAGCTGCCTCCTACATCATTCTTCAGCAAGTATTCTAACCCTCAAATGATTTCTTTTTTTTAGCTTATCAAATATTCAACAAAGCCCAGCTACAGAACAAATGATGATAGACAATTCTCTTTCTCATTTCAGAAAGAATAACTGATTTCACCTTAAAAAGGTGCAATACTACTTGCAGTTTTGAAATCTAAATTAACTTTATTTTCCCCCCAACATCAAATACTATCAATTATTATCAATTCTACAGAAGCTCCTCCCCCAACATCAAATGCTATCAATTATTCTCAATCCTGTAGAAACTTGCTGGGGGAGGAGGAGGAGATGATAAGATTGAACACCTCGGGTAAAATTACAATAGTTTTCTGAATTCACCTGTGCCCAAAACGTTACAGCATCTTCAACGTGGGAGCCCACGACAGCTTCAACTTGAGACAGGGGAAAGAAAAGAAACAAACAAACAAAACCCTTTAAATTATTCTCAACCGTGATTTAAATTATGAGTCGTGCGGTGATTTTTATTTTTTTTTAAACCACCTCACATTACCTTTGCCACACGCCTCGTCTCCATCCATGGCACCAGATTCTAAAACGTTACGAGACATCTAGAGTTTAGAAAGCGAAATTAAGGTATTTTTCGCGGCGGGAGGCCCACGCGACCCGTCCTTGCCCGAAAACCCTCCACGGGCTCCCGTTCCCCCGTCGCCTCACCCCCGCGCTCCCCCTCAGCCCTTCTCCCAGCCGAGGCAGAGCCACTCATTTATTTTTTTTTCGGTGAAAAACACTTTTTTCGGGCCTGGAGAGGTGCCGTGAGGCGGGCAGCCCCGCGCCCCTGGGGATACCGGGCCTCCCCGACGATGGCGCGGCGCCGCCGGTACCTGAGGCGGCTGTGCCGGCCGCACGTGCTCCCGCCGCCCGCCCGCCCAGAGGGGCCCTCAGCGCTGACCGGAGCCGGGTGGGGCCTCCCCGCTCTCCCCTCCCTCAGCCCGGGCCGTACCCTCCTCCCTCTGCCCTCACCTCAGGTGGAGCGATCTATATGGTTCGGGTGGGAAGGGACCTTTTAAAGATCATTAGGTTCCAACCCCCCGCCCCGGGCAGGGACACCTCCCACCAGAGCAGGTTGCTCCAAG
>BJBW01001401.1:179413-199454 GCA_004320125.1 Scolopax mira
CCCAGCTCCTTCAACCACTCTTCATAAGATTTGTTCTCCAGGCCCTTCACCAGCTTCGTTGCCCTCCTCTGCACTTGCTCCAGCACCTTGATGTCTCTCTTGTATTGAGGTGCCCAGAACTGGACACAATACTCCAGGTGTGGCCTCACCAGTGCTGAGTACAGGGGGACAATCATCTCCCTACGTCTGCTGGTCACAATATTTCTAATCCAAGCCAGGATGCCATTGGCTTTCTTGGCCACCTGGGCACACTGCTGGCTCATATTCAGCCGCTTCTCAATTAGAACCCCCAGGTCTTTTTCTGCCAGGCAGCTCCAGCCACACCTCCCCAAAAACAAAGTTCTACAAATGACCTCTTTTTCTTACGCTGAACAACTATTAACCTTTGAGTTTGGGGGAAAAAAAAAAGCTCTAGCTGTATAACCAAGAAATACCTGGGGAGTATTAGGCTAAAGGATTAATGCAAATATAACATTGAAATATTAAGAGAAAAACAGACATTACAGAGTTCTTTCCAAAAGAAATGCTCTAGATCCCAACCAGAAGGTACTGGGCTGAACACCAAAACTGATGACAAAGAATTTTTTTATCCATTCACTACAGAAAGTTGGACAAAATGGTCACAGTGATCTCTTCACACCTAATGACTTCTGGAAAAAGTGAAAAAACCTGTCCTTAAGCCATACTCCTATTGATACCATTTGCCTTCCAACTTTGAAAATCCCTGTTGAATTACTACTTTTCAAAACTACTTAGTTGGAAAATTAAAATTTCAGCCCCGTTCGGCTGTACTTACCTCTTCCACTGTCATCCAGTCTCATGTAGCCTTCTGCTAGTGAACTAAAACCAGTCAGTCCTCCCATGGCGGCGTAAGGAACATCCTGCCCCACAGGCTTTCCCTGGGCTAAGCGCTCCGCTTTCGTTTCCACGACGGTTTCATGAGCGTGTGTCGGCTGACCACACGCACAGGTAAAGCAGCTGTGAAAGCCTGAACACTTGGAACCTAATTAAGAAATAAATAAGCATAACGAGTGAGATGAGAACGGAATTTATACTTCATTGCGCTCAAAACGGTGTTTCCCTAAACCGATCTTGCCAAAAAACGCAGGTCCTTCCCTGAAAAAGCACCCAGCTATGCCTTCTGTTTGGAAGCACGTACGTGATTTGGGGCCAAGTAATCAGCTGCCTTTGCTGAAACCTCTTACAGCTTCTTTTCTTCATGATATGAAAATGCTGTATAAAAACGGAGAAGTCCTTCAGTCAAGTGTTGAGTACCTCCAAGGATGGAGATTCCACCTCTCTGAGCAGCCTGGACCAATGCTGGTCTTCCCTTGGAGCAGACATTTCTTTCCTAATCTCTACCTGCATTTCCTCTATTGCAACTTGGGGCCATTGTCATTAGTAACACCAGCATTTTGGGAGTATTACCTCCAAATGTGTATAGCACATGTCAATGTTGCATGGACAGAAAACTTAAAAATCGCAACTTCTGTTACAAATCACAATTTAAATGTCTTCTAAAATTAGCAAAATTAGCTGGGTAGTAAAGAGAAGCTGTGGTAAATAGGTTCTACATAAGAGTACCATGAGACTGACTTTCAGGGGTTTTTTAAGTTTACATAGCCACAGGATATAACTGAAATAGTTACACAAATTACATGTGAGATTCAGAAGCAGGGAGTGAAGTGACACATCTGACCTCACTACAGCTAAGACCATCATCAAAGCCCTGCTGGAGCAATGATGTGAAGAAGAAATTGAGGAACTGATTTTGCAAATACTTCATTATACAAATTACCCTGCTTCCAACTCCCAGTTACAGTTCATTTTGCAGAGCACCAAGAAAGATTTTTTATAAGTCTTGTGTAATACATTTAAGGATCACACTCTTGGAAACGTGAAAGGCTTTTTCACACCACTTTGGGCACTCCTCAGACACAGAGCTCTTACTCTGTGTTTGGATATAGAATAAAGTATATCCAATAAAGTGCAACAGCAATATTTTTTCAATTATAGAGAGTGTATATCTCTAATTTTTTTTATCACATTAGATTTATACAGCACTGGGCTTGAACAACACCAGTACATTAAAACAGCACAAGTCCAAAACAGAAGCAAGTCTTTGCACTCCTCTATGTAATCTTTGCACCCTCCAAAGTGTCAGCTATTTTTCAGAAACACTAGAAAAAGTGCATAATGTAAATTATTATTAAAACCAATGTTTTCTAAGGATTCAGTCTGAATCATCCAGTAAGTCTTTCACATTACTTAAATCAAGCTCTTAAAAGGCTGTCATATAAATATTTTATGATTTATTCTGTGGGATATGATTCCCATCCAGCAAAAGCTGGTTATGGTTTTTCCTGCGCAAATTAGACAGACTTTATTAAAGAAATTTAGTAACATTATGGAACCCTTAACAAAAAAAAATTTCAGCTTATGTAACTTGAGGTTTCAAACTAAAACATCTTTATACATTATTTAGTTTCTATGGTTAATAATGACGGCTGTTTCATTACAATAACCCCGAACAACTGAAGCAAAAAGCTTTCTCTTAATGCCTTCTCAAACCTTTGCTTGAAACTCCATTCTCATTTGCATTTCAGGACCCACACTCTCTGTTCTTGGGAACTGCTTTGTTAGAGTGCTAACAATAGTACTATTTGGGAACAGAGAGCTATTTTTTTTATGTTAAAATACATTAACATTATATTCAACCAGGCAATAGAGGAACAGAGATCAACACTTCTCTCTTTCAAACTACCAAGTTCAAGTAGAAAAGCCACGTGCATGCAGCAGTGGAAAACAAACTGCATATGGGGTGTTTCCATACTGCCTGTTAGGTGTTAGGTGCCTGCCTCCTTATGTACCTCACCGAACCATTCAGGAACTTGCACTCCTTCACAGATCTGGGGAAAGCTAAGGATGTTGTTCTAAACCCTCCCATGCAGAAGGCAACATCTTCCTTCCCATTTCCCATCCTTCCACAAGGACCAAAATACACACCAGTGACCAGCGCAGTCCATACCCTAGTACTCCGGGTAGAATACAGATCCCTAACGTGCTGTTCCTGTTGAATTTCCTAGGAAAGAACGCTGCCAGTCCATCAGAAACTTACAGGAGTTACAGGGAAATCCAGGTGCTGCGCTGTGCTGGTCAGCAAAGTGTTTGCACCTGCATCGGATGGGCTGGGTGCCGTTCAGAGGGACGTAGTGATAGGACCGGCACGGGCAGCGGCTCACCCTGCAAGGCACGCACACAGGACGCTCTTTGGGAATCACTTCAAGGTCCGTTTTGTGTTGCTTATACCTAAACCAGGCCAAAAACAGTGACTTTTGTAACTTTGCTAGCATGCACCAGAAAACTAGCTGAAAGGCTTCTTATTTCTTACGAGTTCTTTGAAGTACTCAATACTTTGAAGTACTTGATGCTTTGAAGTATCTTTAATTATACTAATTACTGTGAATTGCTTATTTTCAATTAAATGCATAGTATCAGGTGCTTTTGCATCCATTCGTTACATAAGTATCACAAATCCTTGTGTTTCATTTTTACAGCACTATCAGAATCAATCTGATCTACAACAACTCATGCCTTAAAGCTGAATACGTTGAAAACCACAAAATCATTTTGGTCTCAAAAAGCATACTGAAATGTAGATTTACGAACAGTCCTTATGATTTAAAGCCTAACTTTCTCAACTCTTAGACCTTAAATTAACTTGCCTATACTGCACTGTAACATATCTGGAAACATTTTACGTTTTCCTGATTTTAAAAAATACAAGAAGTTCAAAAAAATGCAAAGATTCCTACCGGTGAGTGCAAAAGCATAGCGTCTCTGGCCCCACGAGCTTACAGTCCATGCCAGTTGGGGATCTCCAGCTCACATACAGCCTGTTCTGTAACCGAATTGGTAATACTTTTCTTTTATACTCCTCATATTCCTCAGGGGTAAAGAGCTTTCCTCCATCATCATCACCTACAATTCTGTAAGCATGTCATAAAAAAAAAAAAGAAATGAAGACAATTAAAAGTCGGTTTCTCAAGATTTTTTTTTTTTAAATAATATGTATCAGCTTCCATAGTACTGATACACATTTAACAGAACTATAGCTGATCTTTAGAGAAACTTTGTGAGGAACGCTCCTCTAAAAAATTTGCTCTGAAAACCGGGGCTGTAAGGAAAAAAATCATTAAAGCGAGCTACGGAGCTCCTTTTCACACAGCAGAAAAAGCAATGGGTGTCAAGGGCAGTGGACCCAGCCGGTGCTGCCCTAGGCTTCTTGAACGACCTCTGGCAAGTCCCTTCACTGTGCCACAGACCTGTATCAGGTTATCTCTCCTTAGCCCAGCCTGAGCAAGGTGACTCGGCTGCGGGCAGGGAACCACTGCCATCAAACCAGCAAACGCCACAGCCAGCTTGCCTTCTGCTTTGCAAGAAGCCTGTGCTAGTTTCTGTACATACAGGGGATAGCAGCCGGATTTATTTGATTACTGAATTATTTAGTTCTTAAAGGAAACTACCAAGCTCCTTTTCCAGACAGGCCCGTTTGTTTAAGCTGTCGCTGTGTTCAAATTCACCGAACAGCTGGGGCTCTGGAGCAACACCCAAACCCTGCATTTACGGGGACAACCGAGGGCAGTTAAGTACAATCCGTACAGCACAACACAGACCTTCCCTCTGCCGAGGGTGAGTTTATTCCTGCCTGTAAATCCTTCGGTTATAACGTGTTGGGGGTGCTAAACCGCACTGAATGAGTCTGTGTCATATACCCTCTGAATCCGGAGGCTGAAAACCCGAATTCTCGCTGCCGGACCGTTTCCCGGGAGGATCAGCACCGTCGGCGGGGGAGCCCCTCACCGGGAGGCGCCGGGCTTGAGGAAGGACGCGTTACTGGGCTGGGCTGGGCCGGTCACCGTTCCCAACGCGCCTCCACAGCGGCGGGGGAGGGCGGCCCTGGGGCCTTCCTCTGCACCGCAGGCCAGGGAGGAGAGACTGCTCCTCGGTGGAGGAGGCTGGTCAGGCCGCTTCCCATCTCGCCGGTAAACGGCGGGGAGGGGGCTTAGTGCTGTGCGACACAAGGAACCCGATCCCGGCGAGGCGGCTTTTTGGACGGCGGGAGACGCGGGCCGCCCGCATCTCCTGAGGGGAACCGCGGGCAGGGAGGGGAAACCGCCGCCCCTCAGCCCCTCTCCCCTCCCCGGCGAAGGCGGGCGAGGCCCGGCCCTCCTGTCCCTCCCCTCACCGCCGGTACTCCGCGTACTCCTCCAGGGCCGCCGCATCCACCTGCAGCCGCTCCATGGCCCCCCCCGCCGCCCTCGGGCCGCCGGCAGGCAGGGCGCCCGGGGCGCTGGGCGAGGCGGCTGCCGGTCCGGTCCCCGCCGTCCGGTTGCCGGCGCCGCTCCAGCCCGTGTGGGCTCACGAACCCGCCCGGGTGCTCCCACGGAACTCCCCGCGGGGAGCGGGAGGCGGTCACACACCCGCTCCCCCTCCACCCTGAAGGCACCTTCAGTGAACTACGGGGCTGGGACAGGTCTGGCTCCGGGTGCGGTGCCTCAGAGAGGGCACGGATGCAAACACCGATAAAAGCACCACCCAACACGACCTTGTTCCGCCTCAAGCCCTCCTTGGAAACCCTCTGTCCCTGCTCTCACCTTGTCCTGAGCGGCTGCTAAGGGGGGCCTGACCTCACCACGTTTCTGGTAGGAGGTAAGGACATTTCCCTTCCAATCCCTGAAGGGAGTCTGCAGGAGAGCTGGCGAGGGACTCTGTCAGCAAGTGTAGTGACAGGACAAGGGGCAACGGTTTTAAATTGGAAGAGAAGACATTCAGGTTAGATATCAGGAATAAATTATTTCCTCTGAGGGTGGTGAGGCACTGGAAGAGGTTGCCCAGAGAAGCTGTGGCTGCCCCATCCCTGGAGGGGTTCAAGGCCAGGCTGGATGGGGCTTGGAGCAACCTGCTCTGGTGGGAGGTGTCTCTGCCCATGGCCAGGGTTGTTGGAACTCGATGATCTTTAAGGTCCCTTCCAACCTAAACCATTCTACAATTCTGTTTTCACTTGGTGACTGATTCCTTGGCAGGTGAAAGGGAGGGAAATCTCAGGAAAGCTCCAGCTGGAGACAGGGAGAGCTCAGGACCTCCTCTCATGAGGGGAACCTGCAGTAGATCCCTTTACACCACACCTTGGCTGCCCTGTGTTGTCATTCCTAGTTAGTGTACAGAGTAAAGCTGAGTCTACAACTACCTGGAAGGAGGTCATAGAGAGGTGGGGATCAGTCTCTTCTCCCAAGTACCAGGTGATAGAACAAGAGGAAACAGCCTCAGGTTGCACCAGGGGAGGCTCAGATTGGGTATCAGGAAAGATTTCTTCACCGAAGAGGTTATCAAGCACTGGAACAGGTTGCCCAGAGAAGTGTTGAGTCGCTGTCCCTGCAGGTATTGAAAAGACAGACAGATAAACAGAGTGGTTTTATCAGCACTAGGTTAACGGTTAGACTTGATGACCCTAAAGGTCTCTTCCAACCAAAAGGATTCTGTGATTCTGGGTATTCTATGGTTCTATGTTGTGGGTACAGGAATACCTCTATAATATCCTGACAAAGTACAGTTGTTCTGTACCTACAAAAACTTCCTCCAGTTTGCCTGAACTAAATAAAAAAAGCCTTGCTACCTTCACTCAAGAAGCACCATTTTGATGATCTCCAATTGTTCTTGGCTGACACTATTCTACTGAAAAAAGGCTATAGTATGGGTCTCGTGTAGCAATGTGCCAGTGCTGCTGCATGACGTAAATGAGGCTTGTTTTCTCTACATTGCAAGGCAGTATCTAGTTTTCCTACTACATGTTAGCTCAGAGGCCTAAGTTTTCAACAACAGTAACGTTGACCATATTAACACTATCACCTGCACTCAGTTGATTCCAGTACTAGAGTGGATTTCCTCTTTTTAGTTACCCCTTTTTTCCTGAACATGAACTGCAAGTCTCTCCTACAGCACTATAGCTCCTCTTCCTGGGAGGTAGGTGGACTGCACCACTTCACTCCCACCAGGAATAATTAGTAAGGCTTACTCAGGCTCCATTTGCTGCCACAATCATGTTTAATGCTTACATTCCCACACAAGTAAATAAACAAACCATGTAAGTTACCAGTTTTCACCAGTTCCATGCTCCAGCTGATATACAGCCCCTTTGGCTTCCACTTCTGCTGTTGTGCACTGTACACAAATAAAAGGAACATAGTATGTAAAAAAATATGCTAACAAAATGTAGAACTTGGTTTTCATTCCCTAATCAAGGTACATAATGGAACAGTATTATTCTGTTTATTAGCAGTAGAAAGACAGGGTGGTGTTTGTAACTATGTCAATGAGGTGTAACCAAGTTGACTATTGCTAGGTGACAAGCCTTCCCTTTATTCTGGATTACCTGTTTAGTTTGGCAAAATTTATTGCAAATAGGTAATATCTTTTATTAGATCAACTGATACAACAGGAAAAACAGATACGCATATAGCAAACAAAGCATTATTCAGGATTAGCTTTGACAGACAAGGTCCCACTGCAGAAGAAAGGTTCTTTGGTTTTTACAGATTGCATTGATGGCAAAGATGTGAGCAAAAAAACCCCAACAATTCAGACATTAAATTAAAAAGAGATGTCTGAAAACGCAATTTTGGCATAAACATGACCATTTCTCCATGTTTTTTCCTTATTCCAAGTGGTTTTTAATTTTTAGCTAGAGTAAAAGGAGGCAATTTAGTAAACAAATCCATTTCAAATATTTACTTTTCAACAAACAGCTTAAATATTTAGCTTTTTGAGGCACATGTGAAGAACATCAAACAGACTTAGATGCCTTATATCTTCTTCAATTCTTGATGGTTAACATAATGCATTATATCTCTTGTCCCATAAAGTATACATTTAACAAAGAAACCCCCTCTCCTGGACTCCTCAATACCACGTGCCAACCCTTCACATGTCGGTGTAGATCTTGAACCCTAAAGTTCAAGATCTACACCAACCTAAGTTACTTAAGTGGGGTGAGCTTAGATCAACGGAGAGTTTCATTCTCAGTGAATGAAAGGATCTACAGAGAATGTGAAGAACATGACCCAGTTACAGCATCGAGGAGCTCAACTGTAAAACTCTTCAGAGCAGAGACAGTCCCTGTCTTTGTGTTTTAGAGATAATCCAGAGCTGTTGATCCTAAAAAAAAAAAAAAAAAAAAATAAATACTGTTGCCATTTATCCAGAACAGCTAGAAAGATTTATTTCATCTAGAACAGGAAAGCTGCCTCGTGATATCATAATCTTACCTCAAACTCACTGATGAAAATATATGTTTTGTTCACAGTTCAAGACAAAAGGAGGCCAATTTTGGGAAACACTTGTAACCAAAGATGGTTCTCAGACTGGCAACTTGCAATTTCCACTTTCTTTCCATGTGCCACAAATAACTGAATCAACTCCTTCAATGTGCTTGAAGGCTGTAGTCAATCAAGCACAGGCTGCTGTTTCTGCTACTGCACCATCTTGGCTAATTGACTGGTTCCTCTTCACACAACCACATTGGTCACCCAGGCACGGAGTACATGAGTAAAAGCTCCAATATGTTTTTCCTCATTGAACTTTATGAAATTGATGTTTAAATTGTGCTCTGTGTGTCAGCATAAGCTACAAGCCCTCAGACCATCAAAACGAGTCCCAAGAGGGTAGGCTTTTTCCACACACAAGTGACCCATCACAGAAAGTACAGCAATTCAAGGACATCTCCAGATTGTTGTGCTCTGGGCAAGCCACCAGCAACGCAGCAGAAGGTGAAGAGGGATGTCACAAGGACCAAGGGAGTGTTTTGCCAAAACATTCCCTACAGAGAGAGAGATAAAACAATGGGGGGACTCTTAGGTTTCCAGCAGTATCTAAATAAGGTGACAGGGCAGATGGTCTGGGCATCTGTCCTGTGGCTATGCCACAAGTCTAAGACATTTCCACTGAGCAGCCAGCACAGTGACACGACACACGTGTTCTGTCACACCGAGATCTGAACGTGAACAGGTCCCTCTTCAAGGCAGAAGGGACATGGGCACAAGTCATCACACAGGCCTATGTCCTATGAACTACCTCCCATCTTAAAAATGGAGGCTTTATTCCTGGATTTGATCACAGCAAATGTTCTCTGTGATAAAGAGAGTATTAGCACCCCAGCATCTGGTCCCAAATTTGTGCTCATAGACTTATTTGGGAACAGATATACAAGGAGAAAGACTTTGTAATTAAAAAACGGAGTCCTTAGCTAATAAAGATATTCAAGCCCCCACTGTTTCACTGTCATAGCATGAGCATTGGAATAAATACTGGATTCAGAAAATCCTCTCCCGACTCCTGCCACTTTATAAAAGATTGTTAATGGACATCTGAAATAAAATTCATTCAAGACCGAGTCAAACCAGATTTTCCATTGTAAACTACCAAGTAATTTTGAATACCAGGAAAAAAAAAAAAGAAAAAAAGTCTGTAAAGAGGCCATGGCACAAGGTAAGTAAAAGGAAGAGAAATCCAGATGGCACGTTTTACCTCCTGTGTTGTGATGGAGCATACGGACACTGCTGGCCCAGGATCTCTGAACACAAAGTGGGTTGAACATATGGACACTCACTTTCAGTACAGCTCTGCGAGACCTAAGGTGCTGCCTACACATCAAAGGCAACAGCTTAATGCCGTGCAGGGTGTTGACAGTCTCTCTCAACACCCTCTGTTAACAATAAAATGTGTGACCCTTTACATTTTTTTAAATCCTTACAGGTTTGACAAGTGCTTTAAAATTCATCTCAGTGGAATATCTATGTAAATTGAAGATAGCAATTTTATTAATGCAAGAATACATAATTTAAAAATAATTGTTTTAATATTTTAGACCCCAAGTCATCATGTTGAAGTGGTAGTTAGTCATTCTATTTCTATGCATTTGACTATTTAGCTATTCTGAAAATGAGAAAAATTGAAGTGACATGAAGAATAACGAAAACAGTTTCCATCAAATTGTGTCCTCCCTCCACATTTGTTATCAATATTCTGATATACTTCCAAGTAAATGCAAGCAGTACTCACTCATTATAAACTTTTAACCATGACCATAAATTATACTTCAATAAAAATTAGTTTGCATATTATTAACCCTAGTTTACAGGCATTTAAAATATGTCAGCATGTTTCTTGTCAGTTTTGCTGTCAAAGAAACAGTGTACTACAAGGGATCTACTGCACAGCCTAAGTTGGTGGATGCCACTGGGAATATGCAAGCTCAGATCAATTAATAATGAAAGTTTTTTGCTGGAGGTACTGACAAACGTAGTTGTGAAGTTTGTAGTAATTAAGATCACTTAAAGATAAGATAATTCCATAGCATGTGATAGTACTGCTGCTTAAGTGATGGGATTTCATATAGGTATGTAATGGGAGGTTCCTTCTTTAACTTGGGCCTCATTTTAATAAATTAAATTAAATTTTAATCAGATACAAATGTATCTGTTTACAGATACAAACATATAGACGCATGCATCACTCAGACAAACCAAGGTTTAGTGAAATAACCATTCAGTGACAGTCTATTCTACACGAGAAAAAGTGTAAAAGTCTAATTCACCTTCTTAGCTGCTATAAAAAGAAGTCTCCCATTTTGCTCTTGCCTTTGAAAAAATATTTTTACATACTATCAAATATATCAAATAGAACCCCACAGAACGCAGTGTTGTTTTGTGAAGAACTAATGGAAGGGCACAACCCCAGGTATGGAGGTTATAGTTGGATCGTTGAAAGATTTCAGCAGACGCTCTACATGACCTTTAAAAAAAAAACCACACCAATCAAGTCAAAATGTTTTCAAGATTTAGCTTATTCCATTGAATATTTTGAAGGAAGTATTTTCCAAAAGGTTATGAAAATGTAATAAATTAGGATCTTAAATTCAATGTATCATCTTTCTAAATAACCTTCTTGTAGAGGTTCCCGTCCTTCGAGCGGAGGCCGCGACAGCGGCGATGACCCCCAGTGGAACCCGGGCAACTTGCAGACATCACAGACACCATGCAGCTCTAAGGGAGCAAATAGTTTCAATTAAAATTTAGATCTATCTAGCCAGCCTCCTTAAATGATTGTGTTAATGAAAAACAAGTATTTAGCAGTTAGTTGGAAAAAGAGAGAACTGTGCAATATGTTAGGCACGCTGGGTGCCAAGGATACTGATGTTTCACCACACTTATTACAAGGACCTCTACATTCTTGTGCCATGTTTCTGTATTTTTAAAAATTATTCCATTACAAACAGATCAGCAAGCTCCTGTGATCCCTAACAGCGAATAAGCAGCTTAAGAGCCATCTCCATGTGTTTCAGCAGAGTATCTCTCTGCCTGACCATGCGTTCACCCCAAAGGTTCTTTAATGTGGGACCACCCAGCACTTTTTCTTCACACACAATCATGAGACCATGCTTGGGTATCTTCATTACATTAAGGTTGCTGTGGTAAAATTCAAAAATGATTTAGACAAGGAAAGCAACAAAAAGAACTAGGGAATCAAGACAATCTTCCCTAAAGAAAGGTGTTTGTCTGCCAGTTATTCGGTTGTAGAACTTCAGAGCTGCATTGAGACCTGGGGTGCCTCTGGCTGTTTAGACAGAAATTAATATACTCTTTTCATTTTCTTCATTAAACTTTTGTTTGGGAGTGCATCTTTAACTTGCCAGCTACATTAAGCAACCATTTACGGGCACAGGAAGGGCCATCAATTGGGTGTTGGGCTAGATGATCTCCAGAGGTCCCTTCCAACCCCATATCATTCTGTGATTCTGTGAAATCAGCTGCTAAACACTGATGAGGCAGCTGGAAAAATCCAAATTTCATAATTTACCAAAAGATTTAAAAATCAAAACCAAACTACCACCCCCAAATCAGGAGTTCTTTATATAAGGAGCTTATATGTCCCCCTGCCCTCCAAAGAAAATAAAAAGGAAAAAACACCAAAATCCAACCCAGCCTAAGAACCAAGCAACCAACCTTAAGGAGATTCTGTGTTTCACAAAACTTGAAGCAGGTCACTTTGGGGGAAATTTGTGGTGTCATCTGAAATGGGAAATACATAGCTGCATCTGTGCTATGCTACAGCAGGCACAAAATCTGTAGCACAGCAGAAATACTAGTTAAATATTTCTTAAAAAACAAGAAAACCTGAAAAAATGTTTGTCAATATCTAGCAAGCATTTTGGCCATGGCCTGAGTTGTAGGCTCTCCCTTTCTCTTTTTCACAAGCCCTTGGGTTCTTTACAGGACCTCCTGCTGTTGCAGGGCTCCCACACGTCTCAAAATACCTTATAAAGGAGGCTGCAGAGTAGAACATGCAGATGTTTTCTTGCTGCTGCTGTTGTTGGAAAATGCAGCTGAGATCCTCTCCTCATCCCTTCCTTACCCTCATCTTCTTAGTCCACGTGCTCGACGTTTAGCTTTGCCACTCTCAAAAGTGCTGTTGTCTCAATAGAAAGGACAAAGCTCAGCTTCTCCCCTCCTGTGCTGGAGCACAGGAATGATGGAACTAGTACTGTGGTGGATAGTTGGTGACAGGAGAACACAAGTCAGAGGCACGGCATGGCAATAAAGCACAGAACAGGACTGAAAAGAGGGCAAGATGTATCACAGACACTGATGTATTGCTGCATCAACCCCTAATAATGCTGCTTCCATGTAAAATTAGAGGTAGGACGTTACTAGAGCATTTTTAGCTTGCTTCTTAATAAACAGTTGTTCCATTCATGAATATAGTTGAAACATTTGTGCCATGAGACATAGATAGTTCACAGTGCTCCCTAGCTATTTGTCAAGTACAAGCTGATTCCAATGAGCCACTGTACTCTGAAAACTGAGAAAAGAGCAACTATTTGCTAGTGACACCATGAATTACTATGAGGAGAACAAAACTGCATGTAAATTAGTGTATCAGTCTCCAAAATCCCTGCATAAAACAAGCTGGGGATGCACACAGTGACAAATATTCCCCCTGCAACTTTTGCTATGCTTTTTTAACAATACTGAATAACTTTATAGACTTCACATACCCTTACAAGAAAAGAAAAAAAACCTCACTTTGCACACACACAAACTATTCATGTTATAGCTTATAGCACAAAGTGACAAAGTCTAAGGTTTTGGTTGGTACCAATCAAGTACCCAGGGAATAAAAACCATAGACAGACAGATATAAAAGCCTGTCTTCACACTGACAGTAGAGACTGGGAGATTCAGAAGAAATTATGCACCTTCCTTCTTCACTCCTAGATTAAAAGAGTGAAGTCTTCACCATTACAGATCTAAACCAGTTTATTTTCTCTTAATTTCTTTCTCCCCTCACCTCTAACCTAAGGGAAGTTTCAGGGCATCAGAATGTCAAAAGCAGAAGAACTCTGGTAGCAAGCAGGAAGAACACCAGATAGACTACTACTAAACTTCAGAGACGTACACATTTTCCAACCCAGGAACATCTAGAGCACAAGTAGCAAGAATGGCAAGACTTAAAAAAAAAACAGAACAGAAGACTTTACAAGTACCATTAAAAATTTATTTTTCTCTTTCTGCATTGAATTGAACATATGTTTACACATAATGTGACCAAAAAAAAAAAATCTGGATACTAACAAAAGTTGTATTTTTCCTTTGTCGCAGTCCAGAACACCAGCAGGGAAATTGAAGAAAAGAAAGAACACATAACTTTGGATGGTGTATCATCCAGCACCTCTGATTTTACTGGTGAGTTTTTTCCTTTATAAAGGATTAGACCATCCCCACCCACAGCACACTCAGCAAAGGTCCCTGAATATACCCTCCCTCCCCAAAACATTCAGTACTTTTTTTAAAAAACAGGCTCAGTGGCACTTTCTCTTTAATATGTTAACTCTTCAGTAACATTTTGAAAAACAGTGCATCCACACTGCAATTTGCTTTTCTGTAAGGCTAACTTAAACATAAGGCAAACATTACCTTAGCTCTAAAATACTCCATTAAGACACCCTTAGAACATGCATCTCCATCAAATGCAGAGATGCCTTTTTCCCCCTTCATTGCTTTTCCTCCTGATCAAAAAAGCAATTCAGGGAGATGGTGTGCTATACTCATCACAAATTGCAAGGTACTAAAAGGTTAAAAAAGAAACAGCAATGAATAAAAATAAACAGTATTCACATATCCAAAACTTATTTCCATCAGTTAAATAATCTTAATCTGCAATTACAAAATACATACACTTAAATATCTTTGTAAGAAATAATCATCTAAGATATCACAGATTATGATTTGCTTTCGATAATCTAACTGCCCTAACTCCAGCGTAAAGATATACCTGGACAGTGTTACTACCTAGGACATTTTGCTTTTATAATTAATTTTCTTAAATATACAGTAAATTCTCTCTAGCTATTATGACAGATAGTGCAAATGAAGACATTCTTTGGGTCACAATTTTAAAACATTACCGCCAATGCTAGCCTTAATTTAATAGTTTTTTAGTAAATGAGTAACAAAATATTACACATTTTCTAATATCTGTTGAGCAATGTGTTTTCCTCAGTTGCCTCAGCTTAATGCAGATCACAAAAAATTAATAAGCTACAATACTGCTCACCTATCCAAAAGATATGTTATATTTATACTTAAATATATTTAGAAACCTACGGGTAAGTTCCCCATTGCTTTCCACTTATTGTTATTATCCAATGGCATACTACATCAAATTGGGATATCAAAATATCTTTAAAGACGACAAAGATCACTTCAGAAGCACTGCTCAAAGGCAATGAAATAATGCTTTGAGAACCTATGCACATGACTTAGGCCTACATAGATCCAGCACATTGTCTAACAGACTAGTTTACGCGTCTTTTACGGTCAACTACTGCTTTGCCCTAGCCAGAGATAAAAAGCTTATCTTAAATATTACCTATCAGATTTGGAGCAACACAGAGCAGCTGTGTTTGTTATCTAATGTTGCTTGCTGGTTTTACACGTTTATTTGAAGTTACTGGCACCTGATTGCTAGTTCCATTAGTGTTGTTTGTCGCTGAGCCATTCACAACAATGTAATCAACTTTGTTTTCCAATTTCACGAGGCGTTGTAAGATGTCATCCAGAAGAACAGCAATTGTTCTCTTTAGATCAGCTACAGATAATGGAAAAAAAAAAGTTAGATCCTATCATTTACTATGTGTGGCAAAGAATTGCTATTTCAACATACTCATATCTTTAGACTTGCTATCTATCCCTCCTCCTGTACTCTTCGTGAAAGCGGGCAGGTTGCTGTACAAGTACAGAATTAAATACCTGCTTGATTTTTCTTTAATACCATTTCTTTGTTATTTTTAGGCAAGGAGGAGACCACCATAATAGTGAAGTGTGAATGAAGCCAATTAAATATTCCCAGTTATTTGGAAAATTATAACAGTGACTATTCAAAGGCAGTATTTCAAATTTCATCAGACAACAGCACTAGAATACCCAGCTATGACCTTTTAGCCCTTGACAGCAACAGAATATATTTAATTACTTTCCAACATTAGTTACTAATAGCTTTCCTTTAAGTAACAAATATATTCCACAGAAAAACAATGAGAAAGTATCTTATCACTTCTTGCATAAATTATGAAATAGGAAAAATAAATCCATGTATTTAGGTCTACAGGACACTATTGATTGAAGAGAAGGGCAGTAAAAAAAATTCTCAGATTCTGGAACACAAAAAACAGTAACAGACTTCTCAACAAAACCTAATTACGCTGCTGTCCATGTCCATATCACTGTCTTCTCTCACTATCTTTTCTCTCATTGGAAAAAATGAGCAAATTTGCCAGGTTTCCCAAGGTGTTAAGAACCATCCCCATCACACGCAGACGCTCATAAACTGTCTCTTCCCCCAACCCACTAATCAGGTCTTAAGTGACCAAAAAACTGGGGAGTAAAGTCACAGGTATGAAAGTGGAAAACGAGGAATGACCTAGATAATTTACTACTGGTGTTTTAATTAAAAAAAAAAAATCAGGTCAGTCCCTCCTTCTAAAATAAACTAGTTGTTGTTTAGCCATGCCATCTTGTTTAGAGAAAAAAAAATTAAAATTGCTTTACAACTTGAGCCAGAGCAGGGTCTGCTATCAATGACACGCTGTGGGTCACATACTCCATAGTATCATTCTGTGCTCAACAGTCTGAGGGAAGGAATTGTCTCCTCTAGCTGTAGGTCTGATGATCAGCACGTAGATCAAGAGTTGACTTAAGTTTTTTATTAAACTTCAGAAGGCAAGTCTCATTTGTAAATACACCGAGAGACTTACCACAGCAATAGAAAGCTGCAGTACACAAGGGTTTTTTAAAACAAATTACACAGAAAAGTAATTACACAGTAAAGGCAGGAAAGACAAAAAAAAAAACAGTTGGGGAAAGAGAGAAGGAAAGGAAAAGAAGGCTCTTACTGTGGTAGAAATGTTAACTTAATGAATGAAATAATTAAAGGTTAAGATGTTTTGATACTCTCCTCTTCATCTTGTCCTTACAGACCTGCTTCCTTTTTCCTGAGCAGCAACAAAAAGAGTTCAGGCACATTTTTCTGCTTGTACTCTTACCAAGTGCCTCTAAAGGGCATCTTACAACAGGTAGAGCCTGTGCTTTTAAGGATTCCTTAAGGGAATTAAAATACATTAATATAACATCTTTACATATACATATTAATATTTCTTTTTAAGCCTTGTACTATGCTTATTTTTGCAGATATATTTTCTCCTTTCCAACAGAACACAGGTAGTTTGTTCAAACCTAGTCCTTAAGGGATTAGCTAGAACTCATGCAGACTTCCCTCAAGCAAAGCTATGAGGGACTGAAGAGTTAAAATTAAGATATTTTTATAGCTTTGCTAAAAAGATCAATGCTTTTTTACAATGTCAGTTCTGCATTTCAGAACACAGGCTCTAGTATTATTGAATACTGGCCACATACTCATCAAATCAACAGGTAAATCAGAGATGAGACGCAGCAATTATCAAAGCTCTAGAGACAAAGGACTCAATCTCTAATGGCTACTTCTAAAGCAAGGGGAGATTCTGTTAAATTCATCATTTCCTTGCAGTTTCAAGATTGAAAACTCAAGTGGTAGGGTGCTTTTCTTCTCTTTAAGTAGTAAAAATGCAGCAGAAATTAAAAAAAATAAAAGTTAGCAGTGAGGCACAAGAAGAATCTGAAACGTTGAACTGATTTAATTTAAAATTTTGTTCCTGTATCAAGGCGGTGTTATTCCTCAACAGTTTAGGATTCAGAAAAAGCACAGTGTTATTGTTAATCCTTTAAGTAAGCAGTCATATACCTGCAGATACCTAACAAAATCCTGGGAAAAAACCAAATCTCATGTATCTTGATTAATAAACTACAATCAAATCAGTTAGTTAAGAGTTTCTTCTGATAAAGAGCAGTATATATATTATTTTGAAAAAGAAAACAGTATAACTTTAGTTTTCAAGGGAGAAAAAAAATATTTGAGTAACTAGTATGGCTTTTTCCTCTTACCATATCCTGCCATAGAGGCTCCACCACCACCGTTCATTAAATTTTTATTTTCTTCTGCCAGTGCTTTGACGTATCTTCTACTTAGATCTAGTATCTGTCCACGCAACTCGGCGCTGCTTTGGCGTCTTGGATACTGAAAAGTGTACCGTAGCAACATCAAACCCCAAATGATGCCAAAAACTAATAAAAACATACTCAGTTTCTGGGACATATTTTTTCTTGAAAATGTGAGAAACATTTCTGATGAAGGCCACAGGTGCACCTTACTTTCAAGAGAAGTAATTGAGCTTGGCCTTGTTCAATTATACTACATATTAAACAAAAATAAGATTTCTATGAAGTAAAAACATCTTCTGGCTGGGTAATCTTGAATACATCTTCTCGTGTTTTACTTGGTCTTGATTCCTGAAATTTGTAAAATATCACTTGGTTATTCAAAACTGCTACAGTTGTTGAGATCAAGGACAAATATCAGTTTCCAAATGCAGTATTATCACATCAGTTAGTGAGCAGTTGTAGATTTGTATCTGCTTAAAGGTGCAGTCATTTTTCTCTCTCACCTGTTGTTTCCAAGGTTTTCTCCTCTTACTTTTACCAATTTTTGTTCTCAAAGCTTCTATGCTTCCAAGAATCACCTTAAACATTTTAAATACCAAAATTTTAACTGACATTAAACCCAAATGCATCTCAAACAAAATGAAAGACCTAGAACAGACTTGTAAAACAATTTAACACAACGTTTTGATGAGATATACACATATCTATGCACATGGAAAAGATCTTGTGAAATTATTCACTTCATTCTTATTCCTCACTGAGGAGTATAAACAGATAAAATGCAGAACAGTTTCTTGGTTGGCTGGTTAGTCAGTTGTTCGAAGTTGGGCACCATCCTGTTCTGGTTTTGTATGGCAATAAGATATATTTTGCAAAGAAAGAAATAAAACCAAAACTAACCAGCACATTGCACCCACTTTTACCATTTTACTACCACTTTTTATAAGTCTTACCATAGCAGGTGATTCTGATCCCTCAATGGATGAAGGCTTGGAAAGAAAAACAAGCAGTAGGAAAGCTTCAGCAGTTAAACAGCAAGTGTCCAGCCAGTTTGAAGCAATATAAGTCACACATCTTCAGGGAGCTCTGTATTGGGGGGCAGAAGGAGAATAAACAGTAAAAATCTTGGTAAAACTCTCACCAAAATATGTCCCTCTTCTTTTGTTATAAGACAGTGACAGCAGATGTTCCAGATTTGTCATATATGCATAGATACATATATTTACATATGTATTATCTCTTATTAATTTTCCTCCCTTCAAATAAATCCAATCTTTTCAGCCTCTCTACGCATGTCTACCTCGTATTTCTCATATTCCAGCCACTTCTAAAACATCTCCAATTATTCAATACTTTTTTGAGAGGGAGCTTCTATTATTTAACATAGTCTAGATAAAGCTACTCATTTTACATAATGGTCATGTTTTCCCTATGACTCCCCGTTCTTCCCCACACGTTACCTGACACGAGCAGTTTTCAGACTGAAGTTACACATTGACTAGAGTTTCCCACCAGACTTTCTACAGCGGTACGTAGGTCTCCTTTTTTATTAGAATATCAAGATGGAATTTCTTCCCCTGATAAACACTCATCTAATCCTAACTCCGCCTCCACGGTATTTTTCATCACCTCTGCTCACCAGGCCAACTGGCCTTATGCTGACACACCAGGATCTGCTACAAACACAAGTGTCACCACCAGCAGGGATCCAAAGATGCGCTTGGTGCTCATCCTTCACCCTCGCTCTTGAGATAATCCTCTCCAAAGGCAGACCAAAGGGACTGATTCAAGTGGCAAATTTTCAAAGCGCTCTAAAATCAACACACATATCTAAATTATTCTGAAAATGATCATCCTAAGGCAGGGGTAATATTAGGACCTGGACAACAAAGTTGCTGTAAAGTACCAAATTGTTGTGCAAATGCTCTATAGTAACTGCCAGTAAATAAAAATCTTTCTTTTACTGTTTGGTGTACTAATGTAAGTGTCAACAAGTCACTCAACAAGGAGTATCTTGCTTCCCCTTCACTGGGGGATCTAACCATGCACGCAGAGAGCTAGCCAACACACAGTGATTTGAAATCCCACTGTAAATTCAATGGAATGTACTTTGTTCAAAGAAAATACTTCTTCCCCAAAAAACTATTTTTAAGACACAAATTTGTCTTAAGTACATAGAAGGAGAGGGAAAACAATAAAGACTTGTATTCTACAGTATCAGCATGAATATTTGGAATTGTGTAGTAAAGATTTCCTGAAACAGATCCTCCCTAAACATGAGCTCGCCAAAACTTCTTTTCCCTAGCTCTTTGCCAAATCCATGGCTCTGCACTCCAGGCTTTAAAGCATAAGCTGCACCTATATCATTATCTACATAATCCCTGAATAGTATC
>BJBW01001402.1:1186-104859 GCA_004320125.1 Scolopax mira
GAGGATGTTATGGGAGACAGTGTCAAAAGCCTTGCTGATGTCAAGGTAGATGACATCTGCTGCCCTCCCCTCATCCAATCAACCAGCTATAGCATCATAGAAAGCTATCAGATTGGTCAAACATGATTTACCCTTGGTAAACCCATGCTTCCCACTTCCCACTGCTCTTCAACTTGTTTGGAGATGACATTTGGAATGAGTCTCTCCATTACATTCCCAGGGACAGAGGTGAGACTAACTGATCTGTAGTTCCCAGGGTCTCCCTTCTTGTCCTTTTTGAAGACTGGAGTGTTGTTGGCCTTCCTCCAGTCTTCACGCACCTCTCCTGTTCTCCAGGAGCCATGACCTTTCAAAGATGATAGAGAGTGGCCCAGTGATAACATCTGCCAGCTCTCTCAGTACTCATGGGTGCATCCCATCAGGGCCCATGGACTTCAGAATGACCAGTTTGGCCAATTGCTGCCAAACCTGGTCCTCCTATACTGAAGGAAAAACTTCCTCTCTCTCTCCCCTTCCCCTTGCCTCCAAGGCCAGAGATTCATGGGGGTCAGCCTTAGCAGTGAAGACTGAAGAAAAGAAGGCATTTAGCAACTCTGCTTTTTCTGTGTCTTCTACCACTAGGGTGCCCATCTCATTCATCATTTGCTAGTTTTTTGCTAGAATTTGCTAGTTTCTCTCTCAGCTACACATCTCTTAACATCTCGACATACCTTTGTCTGATGGAGATGGATCAGACAAATGCTGGATTATAGGCTTTCAAGAGACTCAGTGCACCAGGACAACTCCCGGAAATCTCCAGAAAATTATTCTTGGTGGTGGAAGCTACCAGAAAGCTTTTGCTACCCCTGATTGTCACACTACCAAGCATGAGCCATGTTAGCCCACTGATTATAAGCAGCTATTTAAAGTACTAATTTGATGTATGAAGACTTAAATTGCTTATATACTTGCTATACAAGAAGTTCCTCCCATTTCTTAGCTTAGTTGAATTCGTGTTGATTTATATCTGCTCATCTGACAGCTTTGTTTAGTCAATCCTCCTCACCTCCCTTTTATTGTAATTTGAAAAAAAAATTTAAAATGGAAAACAATTCTCAACCAAAACCCAATTTGTTTTAACTTCATTCTGACAACAAAGGACGTTTTGGCCAATTTGTGAATCAGGAGATTTTTTTTAAAAAAACCAGTTCTACTATCAATTTTGGTTTGAATGAATGGATATTTTGACATATAGAATTGGGAATCTCCCAGCCAGCTACTTCTGTGAGATTTGTATTTTTATAACTAAAGACACTGAACTGTAGTGTTAGTGTAAATGTAGAGAAACCGTAATAAGTCACTGATTATAGCCAACTACAACTAATTAGAAATGGATTTTAGAACCAAACACCTTGTAAGACAAGACTGACCAAGGAGATAATATGTTATATTTTGTTATATTGGTTATGATATCACAAAATATATACAAACCTGTAAGCATGTTTTATCAACTTAAGACCATAAAGAGGGAGTCATGGTTTAGCTGTTTTTTTCTACAACAGCATGGTTGGGTAATTCCAAGATGCAGTTCTAGCAATTCAGAGGCACACCAAGAAACGAGAACAGCTGCCTTCCCAAATACTTATCATTCATTCTAGAAATGTTAGGCAAACGACATTCACCTAGATCTACTCGACTGTGTAAAACAGGACCATTTTGGATTTAAAACTTAATATTGTGGCAAGAACTACTTAAAACTATCAGCACAGTTAGTCTGCTCAGACAAGCTAGTGCACAGCATTGATAATCCCGGGTACTCAAATTATACTGGGTGCTGGCACTTTGCCACTGTGATAATTATGTCAGTTGCAGCACAACCACACATATATTTTATGTGCTGCAGATATAGCCAATTGGACAGGTGGTCATATTAGTCTCACATGCAAAATACTTAAGAATAAAGAAGATTCACTGCCTGCGTCTCTCTGAATCCTGCCTGAGGGGCAGAACAAGGAGTGGCGCACAGGCAAGCTTTTTTCAGCCCTCACTTTTAAGCTCATTGACACTAATCATGGAAGGGCACCAGGGAGATAGATGATGAAAGCTGTTTCCAGGCTCTTTCAAGCTGATTTGGTTCAGAAACCACTTCAAAGAATGTGGTCAGGTGCACACCTCTTGGTTTTACATCTGTGGAGCTCCTCGTAGGTCTCCTCCAGAGAGAGTCTGTGAGGACTCTCTCCCCTCACCTTCTCCAAACCTTCATTCCTGGTCTGGCTGGTGCATGCTGGAACTGGGCTTCATGGCTTTTCACACATGAATCTCTTACAGATATGCTTTTGTCTTTTTTTTTTTTTTTATTCTAGGTACCATCGTAAGAATATTCTAACCAGCATTACATACAGCATCCAAAATAAAGTGCCAGCCAATCTGAGCAAATTATCTAAAACTTGCTGTACTAGTCTTTTAAAAGGGAATTCCCATCCATTACAACTAATGAGTGGGAACCACAATCTTTCGATAGCTCAGTGGGCTATATCTGGTTCTACTTCATAAAATTACAGCTGTCTGCAGACTTCTTCTTTTGCACATCCATCTTCTGCATTTGGAATAAAAAGACAAGTATGAATCTGAGTATGTTAGTCTTCAGGACATGCGAGACAGACTGAATTGCCTGCTACGGTTTCACTCTGTCTGCAGGGCTTGTGTTGCACACACTCTGTGGATTTTCGTAGTCTCTGACAGACCTGGGGGCTTGAGGGTTGCTACTATTTCAAATTCAGCTGGAGCCTGATATAGCTCTGCAGTTAAATGCTAAGCATTTTTGTCACTATAAGGGAAGGGTGGGTCTGAGAATATTGACAGAGATGAGAAAGTATAAACTGAGATCCATTTATAGAATTCTATTTTAATGACAGGCTGTAACGATTCTATATTTCACCTTGTTTACATTAGTTCATTTCTACCATGAGAAGAGTAAAAAGTAAGGCCTGTGAGTATGGGATCATGCTGCACCTTCAGCTGCTGACAGTTTTTGCCTGAGCAAGAACAGCACGGCATGGTGCACAGTAATAACAGACACTTCTGTCAGAGCTGGTCAGGTTTCTGCAAACACAGACATTAACCAGAATTGCACATGCAGGGTGTTTAATTGTCACTTTGCTGCATGGTAGCAGCTGATACTGCTCAGCCCTTCTCCCCTTCTTTTCAGAAGTCTTCCTTGAAGTTTGCCTAATGCATCAGCCAAATACGGCCTGTGTCTAACTCTGGTGTGGGTTGGTGGCAATAATATTTAGTATATAAATATGTAATTCTGGCTTAACCTTAGGCCACCAGTCTGCATGACAAATACCCAGAGGACGAAATATGTGCTTGGAGGACTATAACTTATAGCTGCCACAGTTGACAGGCATTCCCATTTAGAAGGCCCCTAAGGATTCACACACAGCTAATGCACTGCCCCCTGAAATCTTGCTCACAAGGACTTATGCAAGTTTAAGACACTGATTTTTCTCGGGACAGTTACACGTCTGTCTTTTTTTTCCCCACCAATACTTGCCCTTTTAATTGTACAGAAAATGAAAGTGTCAGTGCTCATAGCCCTTTAAAATTTACCTACAATTTGTAGCAGAACAGAGGAACTTAGTGCAGGATTAATGACTTGAAAACTGTTAATCAATCTCACTAATAATTATCGGGAAAGTAACTGTACTGTCACTATTTGGTTCCAGAAGAAAAGAGAAATCATACTTTGTTTCTTAGTTAGGAAGCTAGATAGAACTAATGAGGAAATTATCAACTCCATAAATATTTACAATTTATTCTGAGAAGAAATATTGGAAGCACACAGATATCTTTGAGGGAGCATAAAGTGTCAGAACAGGATTCAGAAAATGGATCACCTCTTTTTGATTACCCAGTTTAGGCTCACAAATAACTAACTCACTCTCACTACAACTGCAGCTAACTGTAGCAAGGAAGAATATCAGGAATATCCTTCGAATGCTGGAAAGCAGGAACCGTTTCATCTCTAGGAAAACCAGCAGCTGAGATGCATTGCATGAATATGGCCAACATACACAAACCAAACATTACAAATCAGACTAAATATAAATGGGGCTTAAGAAATGGCACATACACAGACTCTTTACAAGTACTTCTCTAATTCTGGAAACCCCACAAGGACATGCACAAAAAACACACACTGAATGATTAATAGGGAAAACTCATCTGTCAATGGATTTATTTGCAAACATCATGCTTCATTGTCTCTGTCTTACAAATCTACACATTACTTCATCCCACTAATATCATTATAAGGTTGTATGGTATTGACCAAGGTTAAATAGCACTCATTTTATTTCAATCTATAAACTGAAGCCAATCAACATGCCTTGATATCACTACTCCAAATTCTCAATAGGACTGAATAATAGAGAAGAGGTAAATCAAAGCTAACTACTTTAGCTCCAGCCAGTCTGTCTCCACTCAAAGCATCCATTCAGCTGGGAAGCACATCAAAATTTATAGTGTAGACATTTACTGTGAAAGGCTTTAACACTATGAAGAATCCTATACTCGTGCCTTGAAAGCCAATAATATGACACAGAGCCTATATTTGCACTGTCTTACAGGAGTGCTCAGTGTCTGACTGCAACAGTGAACAAAAGCATTTATTAGCCTGTGAATCTTATTTCATCTGTGTACATTGACACTGGATTTGTTTTCCTTGAAGCTGAAAACAACAAAAGATTAGAAATGGTAACAGCTCTGCTTTACTGTACTTTTTTTATTTCTACTTCCATCTGAGAGTCCAGAATCACAGAATATTGATACAATTCTCCACCAAAATGCTGTACAACACAGCTCTGTGTTTCCAGCATCATAACTAAGTAGCAAAGACACAAAAATTCTTGCACAGGGAATGCAAAGCAAATCTATTTTACTGGACAGTGAAACTAATGTTCTTTCAGGTTCACAAAAAGAACCAAGATTTCAACATTTATATTGCTGGCAACTTCATTCCTTAATTCTCTATATTATCAGTGATGATATGAAAAAGATGAGCCATCTGACTTACCCTTTCACTGTGAAGCTAATCATCTTGTTTAGACAAAGTCTCACAGCTTTTAAGAAAGACCCTGGAGTGGTTCAGAGATAGAACTATACCTATTCTTGCTTTCTCTTTCAATCATAAATTTAATTTCATTGCATATTCCTCATGAGAAACATAGAAATGCATGGGATATACATGTTCTATTGTGTTTTCCCTTTATGTTTGGACAAGTGGAAATCAAGTGAATTAGTCCCACTGAAGTTTTCCAGACTGAGGTCCAATCAGATGTAGAAGGTAATTGCTGAACTGTTGTAGTGAGTGCTTTTGCAACATTTATACTGCTTACAACTGTTTGACTAAACCTGAATGTTAGTAAAGAGATTACTCTTTCCCTCATGAATGTAACAAGGTACTCATGGGCAAACAAGAAGGAGATGAAATAGGCTGACCTTGAAAGGCTCTTGATTTCATTGGTGACTTATGATTTCTTTTTACTTTGAAAAAGAAGTATTTCTTTTAGACCTTTGACCTTCAGACTGTCCTTCTAACATTCTTTACAGCCAGAGAGGATGAAAAGTCTTCACAGCTGTGATCTACATTTTGTACAGTAGTGAAATGCATTGCCACTTGCAGAACATCAATTGCTTAATATCGCAACCCAGAAGCCAAAGAGGCTCTTTGTTGGCACTCTCTCCTATCACTGAGTAATAACTGTAACAGGCGTGTCAAGTCAGAAGTCCAACCTACAAGAGAAATGCTCAAATGATAGGGACTTCCCCAGATTATCAGTGAGTTTACAAACAGGAAAACAACCTTGCATTAATGTAGTAAGAACCTTCATGCATCCATTCATAATCAGCTCATCAGCTCACAACATGTTATGATATGAACTGTACAATTTCACCACAGAGAACTATGATAGTTTTCAAAGGTTTTTTATATATTTGCCAAAAGAAGATAACGTGACTGATTATATTGCATATTTAAGGGAGAGGCTTCTAGCTGTATTTATGTATACTTAGCATTTCATTTGCTTTTTTTATTTAGAGATTCAGTATTTAGATCTGTGAAACATCTATGTTTTGTTGGGTTTTTTTTAGTAACTAATTTGGTAATAATACTTACCCCCTTCTTCTTCCCACCCAGAAAAGTTCAGAGGTTCAATCTCCCATTACTTTTTCTCTCTAAGTTTGCTTAAGCAAATCTAGGAAAGAAAGCTGTGCTTAGAACTTTAAAAATGTACTACCTGGTAATGGATAGAAAGTTTAAGTTTGATAAACCACCATAGCATCCTTGCAAAAGCAACTTCTCTTCCTGGCCTATGTTTACCCTGAATAACTCACCCCATTCTGGTGTCTTTGTATTTTCTTGTGTTTTCTAATTGCTTGCCAATGGGTATACATTCACTTTTCAGGAAGAAGTTTTTTAATGACTAATACATATTAAGGAAAAAACAAGGTGAAAAGTAGGAAAAAAAATACTGTAAGGCAAAGTATGTGAAGTCAAGCATGGCCTGTATTGCTAACCCTACTAAGTTTATCTTCTTATACAACTCATCTTAGTTGTTAAAGCAAGTGACTGGGGGAGTATTGCCATTCTGTTATAAAACTGCAAGAGCTGATGAAAGTAAAAATTTCCTTTCCATTAGATATTACAAAATTGAAAGAGAAAAATATTCCACATTGTTCAAAAATGTTTTCAGAAATTCCAAAGCTTCTTTGGAAAGGGGAAATTCTCACCACATTGATGGCAAGCATTTCATTTTGAGATGATGGCAAGCATTTCATTTCAGGTATTTCAAATCAAACTTCTGCCAACAGCAGAAGCAACCACAACTCTTAGGTGCCACTTAGCAGCACTTAGCAAATCTCAAGCCTCTGACTGCTGATCCCTAGGGCAGCACACAGAATGGAAGTTTCCAGGAGTGTCAAACATTAAAACTGAGGGCGTGAACATGAGGATGCATTATAGGCAGGTGGCCAAGCACACAGCTGAGCAAACTGACAAACCTTTAATTGAAATCTGTCTAGCAGGTAACTTCTGCTCTCCGTACAGGAAAAGTTCCCAGTCTGTCCCCAGATTCACAGATCAGTATTTTCCTGTGAGCTGATATCAGGCATTTATTTCACATTATTGAATAGAAATAGAAGATCAATTTGGAAATTACTAAGCAATTCTAGTAAAACTGATTACAAAAACCCAGGTGTTACTCCCATTTCTTTTTGTCTCAGATTCCCTTGATTTAGACAACCTATTAGATCCTGTTACTTGTCACATCGCTGAGTCCACAGCTCCTATTGAGTTTGAGTTCCAAGTCAGATGCTTCATATCACATCCCTTTGTGCGATCTTTACCAACCAATGCACTTTTCCTGCCTAATCTTCCAAACTAATTGTGCTGCTTCTTGACAAAAGTAACTTCCCTTCCTGTTGTGAAGTTTTTTATATTCTCTAGGAAAGGGACATTCACCTCCCAGTAGTATGTTATAGACCTTGTTCAAGCAATGCTAAAAAATATTCAGAGATACCTAATTAGGGAAGATGTAGATCTCAGCTGACTACTGTGCACTGTGTTGTGTAGGACTGTGCTCTGAATTGATTAGCTCTATTAAAAGGCCAAGACCCTCTTGGAGTCCTCATAAACTATTTCTGGTTATCAGTGACCAATGATGGTGTGTGCTGTCTTCACGCATTGATGCAGCTTTTCTATTAATCCCCACCTTATATCAGCAATCCCACCACATTTGAGTCAAATTTTCTGTGTCCCAACACACCTCATACTGAATGTGAAACATACATACATGTGAAACATCAAACACAGATAGCTGTCAGATATGCATTTTTTCATGTGACACATATTTTCATCTGAAAATTTTACCTCATTCTTGTTGAAATGCCTTCCAACTTCGAAATATATTTCAGGCCAGGTGTGCACATCTCCTATCATTTTTCATGGATGACCTCTGTGAGGTAGTAAGATTTACTCAAACATATGCTTCCTCAGAGGGTACACCACATACACTACTTCTGTTTTTTGAAAATATTAACTGGAGACACTTTCAAGACTAACCGTTAATCTAGAGATTGTACTTTCACTCGAGAAATGTGTTGGCCTTCACTCTCTGTGAAGGAAGCTAGCTGGCCATATGTATTCATAACATGTATACATCAGAGCTCAAACACCTGCAAATCAAGTACTTAAGATTTCTGGATAATCCCTTAATGAATCTGATTTCATAGGGTAAAGCCAAGCTACATTTAGTCTAACTTTCATATGATGTCTGACAATACTACTTCAAGAGAAACTCTTCTCACATGTCTTAGATCAATGTTTGAGAAGCAGCTCCACAGGAATCTGTAAGATCAGAAGAAAAATTTTGTGTCACCTTGAGAGCTGTCAAACACAAAGGATTACCAAAATAGATACAGTTCTCTTCCAACACATTATGGTTACCATATGTGATACAGGAACTGTATTATAATGTTCCACAAGAATGTATAATGCAGCACAAGCCACAAGAACCTTTCCCACCAATATATTATTACAACTCATTAACTAATTTCTCAGCTGCATTTGCAACTCTTGCATGTTCTCACTCCATGAATAATCAAGCTCTTGCCTTCAAGAGCACAGATATTAATTAGAAGTGAATCTATAGTTCATTTGCTGAAAGTATTTGCTGTTGATGCTGTTTTTAATGCTGTTATCTAATAATAGGATTTCAAATATAGGGTATAGGGTTGATGAGTTAACTACATGAGGCAAGGTCTATTGCCAGGGCATGAACACAGTGAAAGGTCTTAGGGCAATAGGCTGGAGAGGCAACGGTGAATTGGCAAAGGTCATGGTCACTTGGGGCTCATTAACCTCCTAGGAAGCAGCCTGCAGCAGCAGAAAAGGAGAGAAAGAGCAAGACAGTGCCTAATGAAATTAAGAAGGTAGGGTTTGATCTTTCATTGAAATCAATGGTTTCTACAGATTCTTTTGGTTCATCCTATACTTGGATCCAAAATATTTAAAAAGCATCCTTATCTTCCTGTGACTTTCTAAGAACTCAGCAACAAAGAACACAGAGAACTTTTTCCGTATGGACAGGAAAATATATGGAATGTTACAGGTTTTGCATCATTACTCTGCAATGTTACTCTATTGAAATTGGATGGAAGAGAACACAAGGTTACTCTTAGTTATAATTAAACAGAAAGAGGATGTAGAATATAGCAATCATATCTTCAAGACTAGTTCATTGCAGAGGAGATTCCGTGGCTTTTCAAGGAATCAGACTGTTTATTCTCCACAAAGATTGAAGGTGGTAGTGGACTGTAACTAGGTTTGGTGTGTAGGCTAAATTCTGGAGGTGATTTCTTAAGAGAAGTACGGATGAAGACATTTTCTAAGAAGAGCAAATGCAGGAATCTGCATTCTCTCTGAGCCATAGGTAAGGCAAGTGAAGATCAGAGATTGAAAGGAAAGCAGCAACTTGCTTTTAGCTAGTGTGTAGTACAGGTGTGCAGCAAGTCGCATCTTGCTATCATTGCAAGCAGGAGCCTGAAAATCTCCTTAGCACGACAGTTGTACCCGTCCAGCATCTCAGCAGCCTGCTTCAGTGAGCCTTGTACCTGGCTGGAGGAAAGGCATGTCGTGCTTGTCCTTCAACCACATTGTGCTACCAAGTGAATTACAAGGGAACAGTTACTTTGATAAATGCCAGAAGATGGCATCTACCAGAAGTACAGTGTAACTCCTGCCTGAGGTATGTTGTAAGAACTGGAAGAGGGAAGGAAAGGAGTTGTCCCCATCAAAGTCTGTTCCTTGCCTTGATATGGGATTAAAAAATAGCTGAGAGACTTAAACTGAAAACTGTTACCAATTGTGATGGTACAGATGTAGTTGTAGAAAATACCTGCAACTATTATAATATTGTTGGGACTATGATTTTATTGTCTGGAATAATTACAGGAGAACTAGTATGCAACCTCCTTATGAAAGACAGAAAGTCTTACATATACAGTCTGCACCTCCACTAATATAAGTCCTTCTTACTCACCCTTTTTAGAACCTAGGCTGTTTTTCTGGCCTTAAATTTACTATTGCTAAACAAAGACTTCAGCAGAAGCTTCAATCTTGAGTCTTGAGTCCTTGAGTCTTCAGCAAGTGCTTCTGCAGATGCATGAAACAAGATCAGAGCCTGTCTACACAGCAAGCTGGGAGATGTACACGGAAGATGAAAAATAAGAACCAAAAGATGATCTTTCTGGGAGACTAGGAAAGACTATGAACTGCCTGAGGCCCTGCTGCCAGCCTTCAGCCTGTGGCAAAGACAACATAGGTGTCTGCCTGCATATTGTGATCCTGGACAGAAGATGAGAAAGACTCACACAATATATGTGAAACAAAAAATTGAAGAAAAATTTTAGTCAGGTGAGAAAACCTGATCTCTGTGCCTGACTTCAAAAACATTAAGGTTTTCTTATTGAAAGATCAGATTGTTTGAGGAACTTATTAGTCGCCCTTATATGAAAGACCAAGAGAAATATATTCAATCCTATAGGAAGCTTTCAAGTAACCAGGACAACTGAGGAAAGAGATCAAGGAATAAAGGAATAATTCTTGCTGGTGTGGAACAAGAACAAGATTAAGCCAGAGAAGAACAATAATCCAGAAGGCAGGTAGATCCCTGGGAAAGCAGCAGGAAATACAGAAAGCAGGATGGAGCTGTATATGGGGATTCACAGTGTTTGGGGAAAAAAAAAAAAAGTCACCTTGCCCTGTGGCACATATATACCAAACAAGGAAAGAAGCAGCAGCACCTGCAGGGTCTGCCAGCCTCTAACTGCCATACTGTCAACTATAATACCTGAGCAATGACCCATTTGATTGCAGCTGGAATGGGAAACCAGCTGCTGTTGGTGCCAGCTGAGATAAGCAGCAGTATTCGTATGCAGACACGTGGATGAGTACTGGTGAGGTGTGTTCCAAGGCCAGTGGGCAACTGCTGGCTGTTGATAGGAAACCCACAAAATGAGAAGTGTTCCTGCTCAGATGTCATCATGGCTGGCACACAGGGAGTTCCCTTCTGTGCTGAGCAGCAGTGCAGTGTGAAACACAAGCAGAGCAGAACATCAAAACATCTTGGGGAGGAGGGTACTGCATTAGGCTCTGTGCAGGATGCTGTGAAGTAGGAAACTGAAGTTTAGGAGGAATGATAAAATCCAGAATTGCCTTAGTTTTGGGTGATGTATCTGAGGCCAGTTCCAATTAGAGTTCCAGCTCTGTAGGGGTTTTCATTCTGCATGTCCAGGTGCCTGATGAAGGAATTTAGTATAATTCATATACTTGAATTACATGGAGACCAATTCATAGGTTTTTATGTCACCTCTCACATTGTCTGCTTAACTACACTGCACATAATTAGCATTATCAGCTGCTAAGGAAAATTAGAGCAGTAGAGCAGTAAGGAAAATTCCAGGTAAAGGAAGATGCTGAATTAAACAAATTCACTGACCTGAGCATGGAATGTAGTTGCTAGTTCACACCAAAAGCACTGACTGTGAAATATCAAATGGATTTTACATTCTGCTTTGCAAGTACTGCTGGGTACACTGACAGCTTGGAAAGCCTTATCCCACAGCAGGCTTCTGCTCTACCACATGGATCTGTCACTTGGGTCACTGAAGTAACTGATAGGCATACTAGGTTAACATTTGTCCATGTAAAGGGTGGCAAGGGGTAATGATTCACACTCTACCAGTGTTTATCACAACTGCCTGCTGATGGTAGAAAAATAGCAATATGCCTTTCCCCTTTGGGGTGTTTGTTGGGCTTCCTTTGTGGGGTGGGAAAGAGAAGAAGAAGGGAACAGAAAAGGGTAATTTATGATTTAGTTGAAAGTTGAGGATTAGGGCATGGTTTTTACTTCCCAAATTGCGTACTGAGTTGGGTAGTGGAATCAACATTATGCAATATAGAATAGTTCGGAGAACTTGGGTCAGTCATTCTTTAAACCAAGGAACTTTATTGTACTTGCAATTAACTGCTGGCGCAATCGCTCCCTCTTGACAGCTAAGTTCCTTACTGTGCACTGCATAAAAGGAAAGCATTAGAAAAATTGTAAGTCTTGTTGCATTAACAAGAGATGACTGAAGGAGAGAGAAATTTTTATGAATATTAATAATTTATATGTGACATGAGGTGAGGAAGAACACTTTGTATTCCATTGGTTTCTTCCTGAACAATTCTCACGTTGTCATCCTGCTCCCTGCTAAAACAAATGCTAAGCATTTCTAAAGGCCAATAAACTTCATTGCATTGTTTAGAGAATTTTTGAAATCCAGTTTTTACTTACATCAAGAAGTGATGTCATGTTTCTTTCCCAGAAAAAAATCCCAATGGTTTTCATCAAGACAACACCTCAAATGCTTTTTAGCTACTGTTACTACAAAGAAAACAAAGCTAAGGAATGTACATTGCCGATGAATTGTATTATTAAATCACCAAGAAATTATAATGTTATGATTGGCTGATGTGATGCATCATTCATGCTGTTTCTGCAATTCTGCATTAAGAACTACATGTAGCAGACAAGGAATGGTGAGAAACTGACAGTACTGGATAACTAAACATTTCATTAACTTCTTCAACACAAAAACGACTGAAATATTTGGAAGTAGGACTGGAAAGAGCTATGTTGGTTCAGAAGTATGATAAGCAAGTTGTATTCTGCTGCTGGCCTTATTTATAATTGAAGATTAATTTAAAATGTCATACCATGAAAAACAAAGCATTTGAAAGTTTCAAGTATACTTTCTATTACCTAGCTTTCAAAAGTTTCTTGAAGTGTGGTAAGCTACATTTGCCAAATACCTTTTTAATAAGAGAGTGTGAGAAAAGTATGTATGTGAAAACAATACGATTAGGAAGCTTTAAACTAGGTGTTCTTTTGGTCAATATATCTTTGGACTTTGAAAACTTAAGATCCTGTTCTTTTTTAGGCAATTATCAACTTTGGTTAATGGTTCTAGCGGAAGATCTAAAAGTGTTTCAAAGTAGTTTGGCTTTGAGTATTAAAAAAAAAAGTAATACTTACTTCAGCTCAAGGCACTTACATTTATGTCATAAATCTCCCCATGCACCGGTATAAAGGCAGTGTTTAAAAAGAAACTGTCTGAGAACCTTATAACCAGATCTCAAAGGTATTTTGATGCTTAACTAGCATTGCCTCTGTCCAGGGACAAAGAAGTTGATGTGGATTTGCCCTGATTCAGCAAAGTAATTTGTAATTCATGCTGATAAATTAATTCAGTGATCTCCATGCAGGTTACAAAGGAGCCTCTTTTGATTTCAATCATGAGGAAGATACGTGCAAATACTAAAGTCAGCTTTACTAAGGATGGAAGCTTAAATAGCCTACTTGGTGTAGGCTTTGTGCTTTAGTTATGCAACTCCAAGTTTAAATTACTTAGGCCTGGATACCCAGAACTGTAAGTACTTCACACTGACCAGATTACAAGAATTTATCTAAGTACCTGCAATCCAGGATTTCTGTCAAGACATACTGCCAGATTCATCCACTTAGCCATGTAGGCCCCACCGAGTTGATCCCCAAGGAGTTGTTCATAGTGACTGAATTTGATGTAGCTGTTCTTTAATTATCTATGGACGGGCAGGAAGAGAAAGCTAAATTTGGACATTACCTCAGAACTGACTAAGTCAGGGACTCAAGCCATTCATTGTTACTCATTCAGTTGGGAAAGTAAAATACGATACAAAGTGTGCTAGATGGTTTCTAGTTGTGCTTTCTCCAACAGCAATGGGATACTTGCCAATGACTTCAATGGGTGGGGACAGGACCCTGAATCTCCATTCTCCAGTTCCAAATTCTGCATTTGCATTTATGAACTCTACCTACAAATGAACAATTCAGTTTCTCACTGACTACTCATTTTCCCAAATAATGGAAATAATACACTTTCTACCTACCATTCCAATTAATTTCCAAAGGGAAGACAAATGTATTGTACCTTGCAAATAATGGGAGTCATCTTTCCTTTACAAACAGGGTTTTAGGCATTGGAAACATCCAGAACTATGAAAAGATACTTGCATTGTGGAAGCAATTCCTTCTGATAGCTGGTGCTATGCAGGGCAACTACGCTGCTACAAAAATCACTGCAGTTGGGAGGACCAGTGTTTGGTATTGTTGGGGGAACTTCTTGTCTTCTGCATCCATTTGCTATTGTGTTAGTGAGATTAATAATAGCTCAGTGATGGAAGACCTTCTAAAAGCCTGGACAGATTGATTCTCAAAAGTTACTCCAGCTAAGGTAGAAATCAATTTATAAAATTACATGAAAGAAGTTCTGCTTTTGGACCTAGCTATTCACTGATGCAGTGCAAACATTTTAAGTATTTTGATGCAGAAATAAGGAGGCAGCTTTTGTGCCTTCTGTCTTTTAGGGTACGTAAGACAAAAATGACTACTAGTACAGTGGCTATTACAGAAGATGTGAAACTTCCTCCCTAGTTTATGATCTGTCAAAATATGCCAATTAAACAAAAAGATTCATTTGGGGTTCATTGTGTTTCTGCAATTTTCCTGTGTAACAACTAGATATCATATTATGCATTCTATTTTCTACTTAGCAAAAAGACACAAATTATAATCAAGCATTATAATACTGAAATTAACAGAGTCATAAAAGCAACACTTTGGGGATTAAGAATTCACTCCACAAGAGATTTCACGTGGTTCGTTTTATTTTATTCTACAGCCTGATTCCCAGCCCTCTTGATGAGCTGTGCTTCTGGCCTCTGGCCGTCATATTTTTATTTGGGATGTTTCCAAACTCAACTAGAGAGTTAGCACATAAAAAGCCATCCTCTAGTTGGTTGGTTAGTATATCTTCTCTTGTCATATGTTTCTTCAGTGGATAAAACTCCACAAACTTACAGTTGCCCTGTTGCTGAAGGCAACAGGCAATAGTCCAATAGTCCACTATACTTTGAAATTCTAATTTCACGTTAATTTTATTTTTTAGAGCCAGTAAAGCATAGAGAATTTTCAAACAAACTTTTTTAATAGAAGCAGCCTTTTTTATAAGTAGTATTTATAGTATCTATTTAAATCTATTGAAGCCCCATTCTTCCACCTGACAAGCTCGACAGATTCACACATTCTACGTGTTCTGAAAGCTGAACATATTTTGTGGCAGCCTTCTGCTACAGACTGAAAATGGAAACTCCTGGTGATGGGATCAAAGCCAGAGGAAAAAAACCTAAGCAGAAAAGTATATACTTAAGAAACAGTAGCAAATCTGAGGCAAAAATATGGTCAGCAGTAGACTGAGCTGCACAGTGTCCTGCAGTGGGAGCTGAGATTCAGCATGCTTCCATTGTTTGAAGGTGCAATAAGGTGCATTGAAAAATTCAGATTAGAGAAAACATCTATTTATAATAAAAATCCACCTCTCCGTGCACAAAGCCTGACTGAAGAGGCATGGGGTATACAGCTTCCTGTACACCCTGAAACCTTCCTGGCATGCAGCCTGCATAGTGGGGCATGTGTAGAGCTCACCACTTGCCCAGAGTGGTGAGCTTCATTCTGCCTTACTATGCCCTGCAAGAGGATCATAAAGACCTCATACAGCAGAATCTATAGTCGTTTTCAGAAAAGCAAACCAAATTGAGTAGACTGGCCATTTGACATTTCTGACTTAAAACCTCTGACTTAAATTAAAACAGACAAAAAAAAAAACCAAAACCAAAAAAACCAACCCCTAACCAAAAAAACCCCAGCCTTGGCACAAATTCAGGGCAAAAAACTTGTCCTCCACCAGAAGGAGAGACTTCCTCCAACCTACAGTGCATTACAAAAAAATCTGCTTATCACAAATTGATTATTACTTCTGCAGTTTGACCTCTTCTTTCCATTTCCAAAGACATAAACCAGCTTATAGTCCTGACGTAGTTGTGGGACAATGATTAGCAAAGGAGGAATAAAGCAGTTCCTAAATGTCAGTTCTGTTCCACCATTGGAAGATCTGCATAGTTTTAAGTGAAGATGCTTGACAGAGGTTGGACAGATAAATTTCTTTCAGCTGCCTTTTACTAAAATACTTTTTAAAGTGGACATAGAGCAGTGAAAGTAACTTATGACTCTTTTGCCACCAGAAAGCTTGTAAAACTCTTTGCGAAAAGTTGAGGTCTACTGTAGGCACATTCTCACCTACATGGCTCCAGGACCATCTGTCAATGGGATTCCAAATGGCGTTTGCTAAAATGCAGAGCAATGCATCCTGTGAACAAAGTTGTACACCGGTGTCTTATTCATGTACATGTTCAAAGAAGTCAAAAAGAGATGGTAAGGGGTATATATCTGTGAATGCCTACAATTAGTGTTGGCAAATACCCTTCTAAGTATTTCAGATTAGACTATTTTAATTTATTTATAAACCTCACATACTCTGGAATTTTATTAGTCTGCATTCCACTCCCAGGAACAAGTTCCAAAGAGCTCCAGGAGTACAGAAAAACATAAAGGAGACTGCTGTTTTGTGACTAACTATAGACGCTATAAAGTCATGCCTCTGAATGAGGGGTGACAATCCTCTGAAAAGGGAAATGGTGTCACGTACAGAAGAGCTGCTTGCTTTCCAATTAGAGGTATAATGCAGCAAAACATATAGGAGAGAAAGTTGAAGGCCTATGCAATTGTTAAAACTAGGGTCTGAATATGAAAGATACCAGCCACAGAAGTCATTTAGTAAAAGTGACTGCTAAGAATTTAGGAAATAGCATTTGAGCTCACTCTTAGTATGGAGTGAGACTGATTCCAGTACGAACCTAAACTTTCTGGCTGTTGTCTCTCTCACCTCTGTGTCAAAATTCACCTAACAATTTAAAAAAAAAAAAAAAAGTTTTTCTTGTACCTTCAAGACATACTGGAAATAAAGATGAAAAAAGGAATTTTCTATAGTTTCTCCTCTGCCACATCTCAATGCCTGAGTTTCTCTCTGAGTCAATTGTAAAGTTTCCAAACCTGCATTTACTTCTCAGTATAGAATGCAAGGAGTAGAGTGGTAGATTTCTTTACCTAATGAGGAAAGAATAACTGCTGCTTATTTTGCTCAGCTGAAACTTTCAGGCTATAACATTATTTTCTTTTTCATATTTGAAGAGTAGTGACAAGGATGTTGCAACTGCTGCTTGAAAAAACAATCTATAGACCCATACCTACTCAAGACCAGGCTGGATGGGGCTCTGAGCAACCTACTCTAGTGGGAGGTGTCCCTGCCCATGGCAGGGGGGTTGGAACTAGATGATCTTTAAGGTCCTTCGAATCCAAACCATTCTATGATTCTACTTTTCTTCTGGAGTTATATCACATTTATTTCAGAATGTTACTCTTCCATACCTTACCACAAATGTTTCACCCTGAAACTGTCCTGAAGCCTTTAATAGCCATGTGTTAGTCAAAGAACTTCAAGAAATCTCGATGTTAACTATTGATCTAGGATACCTGCCATTTCAAGAGTTGTCTAAAAGAAACCTGTCACTCAGCAGTATGTGGAAAGGCTATGCACATTGGAATGCCACTGAGACCTCAGTCTTCCTTTATTACTATATGGAGCAACAGCACTGGAAAGAGGAAGAGTAGCCTTTGCTCTCAAAGAGCATGTCTGCCTGCAGAATTCTGCCTGGTTTGTGTCTACCACATGTATGAAGCAGTAAATCTGGCAGGATTTATAACTTGTCTTGGCATTTGGTGTCTTCAAGATTAATTCATTTTAATTTGGTGTTCCTTCTGAATGGCTGCCAGTTATTGGACACAGTTCTGTCTTTTGTAGATACTTCACAAGAAGATGCCTCAGAAACCATAAGCCAGAAGAAAAAGATAGACTAAACAAACTGAAATGAGACTCTTATCTTGGAAATTATATGTCCAGCACAGAATTCAGATCTGCTGCCCAGTTCCATGTTATAGTATGAGCAGGTCTTGAATGTATTTGCTGCAAATGAACCAAATAGGAATCCATCAATCCCCTATCACTGGCAAGGGAGAGCAAAAGACACCTGAAATAGGATGTGGACTGGAGAAAGAAATTATATCTACACAAGGAATTAACTTGTTGGCAATAGAGTTACACTGATCTAAGCAGAGACAGGGACTATTTCCTTTCCAACTGCATTTTACTTGCTCTTTTGTGAAATTCTGAATGAAGAATAGATTGGACTTTAATTTTAATTAATTGTAATTTTGCTTTTCCATCATTCAAAGAAAACTGTATGATCACTGGGAACTTGCTTGCACCAATATAATCAATGAAAATGAGCCAGGAAAGGGATCTCAAGAAATTACCTACCACCTTGCTTCAAAGCAGGAGAAACATGCTTGTTTTGTTCATGTCAGATGTTTGTCTTCAATGTTGAGTAAAATGCATGGTGGTATAAGACTTTAGGGAGAGTAAGAACTGAATTACGGGATACACTCCACTACAAATTCCACTCTTTGGACATGACTACATAGTGAAAAAATGAAGCTCATGTCTGAACATTAACTATTGTGCAGTGCTTCTTTGGTCCATTTCTTTTCCATTTAAAATTATTCATTACTGAAGACAAGGCCCAGTTTCTCCACTTCTTTGCAATTTTCTGAACAAAGATTAAGTGATATTCACTATACAGGTGGCTACAGAAATTGAAAGACAGAAAAAACAGGTCTTAAGCTTTTAAATTCAAAGGGGAAGAAGAAAGTCCTGAGGCTCTTTTTTTCTGAATGTTTTTTGTGGAGAGAAGGACAGGAAAGAAGTGTTCATTTTATTTATTTCATCCATTTAGTTCAGAAGACAAGCTATTGCTCCATCCAGCTTGATAGCGGCATGCTTTGTTAGTTGATGTCTTACTACCTCTAGTAAAATTTTGCTCACTGTCTACTATTTTGGGTCCTCTGGATCTTCTCCCTGGGTTCAGAAGAAGTAGTTCTCCTTCAGTGTCTTACCCATCCTGCTTTGTTTAAGCCCTACAATTTCACCAACAAATAAATGAATACATACATAAAAATTGACCAGGCCTTCTGAAACTTGTCTCTCTGCTGTTGTCTTTTTTGTTAGCCACCACAGGCAAAGATCTAAAACCTGTAAAAGCAATTGTGTTGCCTTTAATGAGAAAGCTAATACTCATCTAAGTTGTGCTCTCACAGAATGCAAACAAAAGTTGCACTAATCTCTTCTTCTTCATGTGTGATTACATATGTTCTTAATTGTTTATACATCTGAATGCCAACAAACATGTTTATGGCTCTCTAGGCAAAACGCAGTGCTATATAGTCAGATAGCTCATCTCTTACTATAAAGTTTACCTCTAATTAAAAAACCAAGTGTGTCATGATAAGTTCCCCCTTGTCATATGACTGGATTGGGAGAGAACTTGCTAAGCTGTCTGTTTTTTTGGAAATACAATACTTTCCATGAACTTTATTTCACCCGTGTTGATGTTATTGGAGTCAAATAGCTGGCAAATGAACTAAGGCACAATTAACTAATTGTGCTTTAAAAGAAAAATATTGAAGCAAGACTAACAATAAATACCTATACAAACGAAAAATTTTATGTTCTGCCTTCCTTTTCTCATCAAATTCAGAAAGCATGTATGGAAAGAGTTGTGCTTAGACAGAGAAAAGGTTTGTGACATTTTCCATTGAAATATAAATATTAAGTCAGTCAGGAAAAAGAGAACTTATTGCATGCTATGCATTTAAAGTTATACTATTTGAAGAAGTGCTGCTACTCCCAGCAAGTAAGAGTGAAACCTCACTACTTCTCTACTACTCAGTGAAGCAGTGATTAAACTTTTGATGCGATATCTGATGCGTGTCCAGCTAACACATTTGTAGTTGCACATCTATATATAGCAGCCCATTAGCAGTTTAACACTATTCCAAATTACTATGAGTCTCAATGAAGCTGTTTATTTTTAGTCTATGACTGAATAATTGGTATAGAAGTCAATGGAACCAGTTTAGGCTTGCTGAAAGTCTGGCCCAAAATTTCTTAGTCTTAGCTATTCTGGTAAGAAATCTATTCTCAGCACTAAGTAGACTGAAAAAAAAACCCCTTACATCACACAGTGGCTATATTTAATCAGAAGCACAAATAACTTCTCAGCCAAATGTGCATTATTAATGACAGATTATTAAAGAAAAGGTTATCACCAAATATTTTTAAATACTCCAGTCTCCTAATAAGGACGCAGCATATTTTCTTCCTGCCAATTTATGTGCAGAGGTAAGTGGGCAATTATTGACAACCCATGCCAGTATTAATTTAAAAATTGTCTGGTTTCTGCAATGCAAAGCTTCACCCAACAGTACCAGATCTTTGGAAAACAGGGTAATAAAAGCATAGCAAGAGGATGAAAACACTCTCTTCACAAGAATGTGCGGGAGTAACTGTTTACCTCAGTAGCTCTATGTTGCTGGGAGTAGACAAACCCAGAGACCACCTTTTTAAAGGGATTTGTAGCTTGCCTTTCTTTGAATAAATGTAATTCACACCTTATCTGTCCATCTGTAGGATAATGCCCAAAGCTGATCTGTGCTTGATGTGCAAATGCTAGGTCTATCATTTGCATGCACAAGTGATATGCAGGGACCCATTTGCACTTACATATGTAGAAGATGACATTTGAAAAACTGGCTCCTAGAATCATTCCTTCTGTGAATGTTATGCAGCCATCTGTACAAAAGTAGCAACCAAATACTTTGCCACCAGCAGAGTGTTAGCCTTTCAGATATAACTGGTTGAGAGGGGGTTTTGTCCAAACTTCATTTCAACAGAAAACTGTTTTTTTGACTGATACAATTTTTCAAATGATGTTAAATACAGTTTTGGTTTTCAGCTCACTCCTTCCCTTTGTTACCATTGCCAAATATGATTAATCTGATAGATGCTATGCATGTTCATGCCCTGGGACTTCAGTTTTCTCTGTGCTACTATGATCAGGATTCTTGTGACACATCCTAGCAGCTCAGCAGAGGTGTGATCTCATGGGACCATAGCTTATGAAAGGAAACATTACCTCAGATAACACCACAGTATTTTGGGGGAGAAAAATCAAGATTCTTTTTCTTAGCTCACTTCTGAAAGCAGCAAAAAAATTCATCAGGGAAAGTATTTTCTCCTCAGTCCATTCCAGTGAACCTGAAAATTCAAATTTCCCACATAATGTTGCACCATTTTTCCAGGTGGGAACTATTACAGGACTTTTTCAGAGAAAATGATTGTGACAAATTTTCCTAAAGATTTCTTTGCATTAAGATCAATGTAAACTTAGCGTCTCAAATCAGGTACAAATCGGTCAAAGCTCTGTTTTCAATGAAGCGTGTTGCCAATGGATCAATGGAGTGGATGGACAAATTACGCACTGAGAGAAGCATGAAGGGCAGGACCTTGGATGATGAGAACCACAAATGGAATCCCTGGGTAGTGCACTATGCAAAATGCTCAGCATGCTAAATCTATCAGGGGCTACAGTGTTGACATTCTGCAGTATACCCAGTTACAGATATTAAATACGCATGCTGGGTGTTAGATTACATCTGACTCAAATAACCTAAACACAGGTGATGGCCAATAGGAGAACCCATCAAAGAGTCATGAAAACAAGAGAGTGGCAATTTTCCAAAATCTGCTGAAATAGCACACATGCCAGGACAGGTGTTCTCTGCCTCCGCACACTGTGCCACAGAAGTTAATTAGAAAAGTGGAAAAGTGACTTCTGCTTGTCATACTAATCTGTGTAAATACTCATTCCCTGTTACCTTTCCTCAATATTCTACATGAGACTGAAATCATGTGTGCACACATACACACAAATCAGAGACATGGATGGGGATTTTTTCTGTGAAGCATAATTAGTTTTATATTCTTTCATTCTTCTGATGGGAAAAAGGAAAAAAAAAAAAAAAAAAAAGCCCTTTATATTTTATCCACATATTCAGGACAAATTTTGCTCTCAGTTATATAAATACTGGTATCTATTGAACCAAATAGAAATTTATCCATGACTTGGAAAAAGAAATTGCTCTTCCTAAGGAAATGTTCCTTTAAGCCAACATCTTTTAGAAAGAAATGATGCATTAGACTTTACTTGCAAAACCTCTCTGAAGAGCCAAGTGCCCAACAATGTCTGTGCTCTTTTTTGGAGGAGATGTTTAAAATTTGCTATTTTTTTCTACCTTCTTTCCTTCACATTTTGCCTTGCTCTAAGCAATCTTATCCCACTTTGGTAATGCTTTATTATTCCATCCTACTTACACAGTGTTTTATACATTTTTTCTGATATGGTGGATTGTTACACAGGATGCAAGACAATGACAAATCAGAAGCCAGTGGACTTGGGATTTTCTTTTGCATATGTTTGAAAAATGCATTTAGGTGTTCTCAACTTGCAGTTGAAATCAGTCAGCAATGCTTTAGTTTTGCTACCAGAAACCTTTCTAAGCCAGGTTTTAGTGAAAAAAGACATCAGGCAGGTGACAGCTTTTATGAAGTATATGTTTGAAATCATTCCTCCCTCTCCAAGCTGACATCCATTTCCATAGAAACAGAGGTGGAAATGGACCATTAGCATCCATGAGTCCATTTAAGGTACTAGCGCTCAATTTCTATCACTGAAAAAAAGATCCTGAATTAGTGAAAATGAGAGTTTTAAAATGACCCTTAAAAAAATCTTTAATGTATTTTTCTGCACTTGCTAGGCTGGGTCTCTCTGGAACACAGCTACTCAGTCACAAAGCTACTCAGAGCCAGCATGGAAGAAGAGGAGGAGAACTCCAGATCCCACTCAATAGCTGGAAGTATGAAGGAAAACAAAGGGCAGATTAAACTTTAGGGTTCTAAAGCCCAAAAATTAAAATGCTAATTTCAAATGGCATAGACTTGTTTTTTAAATAGTAAGTTTTTTATATCTTTGTTTGAAAACCAAATTCTCAAGTCCCTTCAACAACTGCAACTATACTCTTCAGGAATTCACTCTCCTTGGAAATGTACAATTACAGGAGAGAAGCAGCAATCTAGGTCACAGGGACATTTAGTTACTAATCATATATACTTCGATATGTTGTTTTACCAGTGCAGTCTACCCCCAAAGACATGAAAGAATGAATTCCAAAGTATTTTTTCTATGTAATTGCAGAATGCTGAGCTGTAGGAACACTAGACTCGAGGTCTCTTGAGATTATGGCTTAGCAGCATGGTACAGATACTGAACCTCACATTTCTTTTATTGTGGTGAAGCTCCATTGCCATTAATGACATTACTCCTGCTTTCTAAGCATGAGAAGCTTCCTTTGTGGGAAATCAGGGCAATCAAAACCAGTTTTGCAGTGGCTGCTTTCAAGCCTAAGTGTGCATGCATTGTGTTCTATTTGCACATTACATCAACCACAACATTTGACTGCCATTTTTGCTCTGTGTCTTTGTATGCAGTTAAAAGTCTACATGTTCTTCCTGCAGTTCATACCCACTGCACTAGACTTTAAAAGCATCAAGTAGGAATCTGTGCTGCAAAATCATACTTCAACTTGAAAACAGAGCAGCAAAATTTCTGCGCAGCAGTTTGGATGCCTAGGGCTTAGTAGCTTCTCCTCTTTTTGGATGAGTTTCACTCCCCCCACAGATGGTTAAAGGATGAAAATTACATGCTTAGTTTTTTTTTTTTTTTCTTTCAGGAATTCTGCCTGATTTCTACAGTGCATTGATATAAAGGTCAAATTCCATCAGCTTCTGCCAGAGAATTCTCTGAATTTTGTTCTTTTTTCCAGGACACACAACGAAGCAGTACATTTGCCTTAAAAATGTTTCAACTTTGAGGGATATGTTAATTTCTTTTCTTCCAAAAGAAGAGCTACTTTTGTAAAGTATTTGTTAATTTCTGTATTTAGCTCCAATATTTCAGTATTTAGTCTTCAGCATTGGGCTGAGTCCTTTTTTTTCAGTCTCCAAAGCTCTCAGAAGCAAAAAAGAACATCATGTTCCTGCGGACTGCCCAGGACACATGCTTCACAGATGTGCCAAGTTTGCAGCTGACCAATTGGCCTACGTTGCAAGAAGACTCATTTTCAAAATTTACAATCGTTTTTTTTAATGTGTGCCAGATAGGCCGACTCAGTGTGAGACTTCTTTGATTTTATTGACGTTTAGAGCCTCATCCAGTTCCCAGTGAAGTCAATGGGTGTCTTTCCAGGCCTTATAGCAGGATTTGGATGAATCTCTAAGCGGGCAGAACTATTTCCCGTCACCTATTTTGCCCACTGAGACGTTAAAAAACTCACCAACCCCTATTCTGTAATGTTGTATAATCACATTTACCCTGAAATTTAAAGGAATTGCATGATCTTTAAAGGTAGCTACCAAATTAAAGGTGGCAACTGACAAACTATTATATTCCACAAGCTAAGCCTCTTATGAAAATGGTAATACTCATGGAACTATTTTGTTTGATTTGTTCCAGAAATAATATGTGCCTTAGAGTCCTAAGTCCTGTTCCCTGAGCATGGTGGGTGAAAGGAGTACACAAACAAGTGTTAGGCATCTAATCTAAAATACTACGGTGTGATTTCACTAGCAGAATTTTTGTAACAGTGGAAGCAGGCATAATTCAACCATAAAATGTTTTTATTATAGTTTAATGTCTGAAATTATTTCAGACTGAACATTTCAGTTTACAGTGCACATAAACAGACTCCTGAAAATCAGCATTTGCAAAGATGAAATCATAAGCTGGAAGATTCCAAACACAGATGACATTTGAGTCTGTAGCCAACAACAGCATCCACTCTGCAGTGTAAAATCAACAGGGCAGCAGCAGCAATGTTCATATACATAGTTGTATCTGTATGTTAGTATACAAGCACAAAAAACTTGCATACTGTACATCTCTGATGCCATTTTTCTGGTGTGTGCAAAAAGAAAGAAAACAGCAAAAAGCCAACTGGACAGTTTAGGGGTTTTTGTTCCAATCAGTCACCAAACTACTAGGGAGAAATGAAAGTAAATTAAGCTGAATAATTCTTCTCTACAGTTGCTAGGGAAATTCTCTTCAGCAACCTGAAGCAGCATGACATCAGTGTGGTACATTTAGGGAGAAAGGAAAGAGGCAAGATAGCCTACTTGCTGAAAGAAGTGGACTTTTTGGTACCCTACTTTTCTCTCTCCATCTAACTCTCATCCTCCATCTCTTGAAGTCATCATAAGAAAGAATGCAGAAGAGACAGAAACTAAAAGGCTAAATTGTTACAAGAAAATAAAAGAGATGGTACACACCACTTCCACTTTTCCTTGTGTACTTCTGATGAAAGATCACAAACACCTAGTAATTTCAGCACAGCTTAAGTTGTCAGTCTCACGACTTTCTGGTTTCTCAATTCAGGATTACTTAGGACCCTAGATTTCTTGAATTGGTAGATCATGATGCACGTTATTTGGCACTGGACTCCAGAAAGTTACTGGAGTAAGACTCCTGAAAACAAAAAGAGAAAGTACCCTATTGTCAGGCATATGACTTGTCTGAAATGGAGCTACATTAAGGTGACACATCAAGAAACGTTTTTAGAAGTGATATCTATAGGAACGTGAGTTGCTACACCAAGGAGTTCAGAGAACCACTAAGAATGCTAAGGCACTTTTGAATAGGCTATATGGAACAACTTTGGTATGAAGAGCATGAAGTAGAAGTATAATAGGTCCTTTTGATCTCCACTTTCTCCACAATCTAAAATAATTGAAAGTGTACTATTAGAAAAACTGGTAAAAGGTACAGAATGTTGTTCTATATTTTGGTTAAGAGAAGAGAAATGCTATGAAACCAATTAAGAGAAGCACGGAATCTAAACCCAAGCAATTAGGAAAGAAGTGATGTTAGACTGCAAGAAGAAAGAAAGAACAGACTTTCCTCCAAAAAAGCAAGCAGGAAGAGAACAAAACTTTATGCCACTGGAAACAACATTTGATGGTTTTCTCTCTAAAATAGTTTTAATTTCCAGTTGTATTGCTTCCCAAAAAGAAAACAAGGAAGTCAGTCATAGAAAGCTGACAAAATCATACTACCTCAAATAAAATGAGAAGAGAAGGCCAAAATTAGGGAACTAGGAAAAGCAATAGCCTAAGGAACCTGCAGAAGTTTCTTCCAAGGCACCTTAGAGTCATACACAGATGTTAAACCTATTTTCCCTTTCATTTACTCTGTCTTCACTTTCTTTACTCCTAACACACTCATCTCCATTCCTGCCCTTGCCACACCTGGACAAAAGAAGATGACTATCATGAGAAGGACCAAGAAATGACTTTTCATGAACCACCACATCTGCCAATCTGCAACATCTGGATTTTGTCACTATACCACAATGAAAAATACAAAAAGAACAAAAACCCTCCTCAGCTACTGGAGTTAGTCCAGTGGCAAGCTAAGGTAGCAATCATTGTATTATTTATACTACACTTCCACACAAGGAAGTTTGTGTGGTCTGAAGCTTTGTAATCTTAGGTCCTGTGTAAGCACAAAGGCATCCTCTCCTTGGGGCAGGAATGTGAGGTAAAATGAGAGTCTTGAGGATTTGGTAGCCAGTGAGGTGAATAAGAAGAGCAGAGAGGCAGCTGCTAGAGCACACACCAAAGGGCTGAGAAACGGGCCTCAAGACGCTATTTCTGCCTAAACCAACAATGTCCCTGTCACTTACACATCTGATAACTGTCCACGGGCTTAGCTGCATATTTAGTCATTTGACCTCCTTCTCTGGACACAAGAGTGGCTCACACCGGGGAGAATCTGATCATGAAAAATGCAGAGTGTGTAAGTGATGCAGGTCATGTGGCTGTGTGTGCATGATTGTGAGGGGGAGGTCATGTCATCTTTCCTGGTTTTTGCTAGGAAGGTTTCCCTGCTGTTCCCTGCTTTTCTTTACTAACTGCTATATCATCAAGAGTAGCCCTAAAACTATATGAGGGACAGTACTTTAAATTAATTAGCCTTTGTATGATGTGTTTCACCAGGTGAGTCACGTAGTAAATCCAGTATCAATAGGCTTTACTTATTTCCTGGAAATACACATGTGGGAGAGTGGGCTGCACACCAGAGCTGAGACTGCTGGAGTTAATGAGGGCTTCCTTCTTCCTTTTTGCCTACCAACTGCACCCATAAAAAGGGAAGCTGCATAAAAATATCTTTAGGGCACTGCAACACGGAGTGCTAGTGGTGAGGACAGAGCATTGATTTGCCCCTGCAGTCACCACGTCTGCACTTACAGTCGCACTGTTTATCTTTAAATGGAAGCACGAACCCAGCTGCAGGCCAAAGGGAAATGGCCCCAGAATGCAACAAGACAATCAGCTCCTCTGAAATCCTAACTGAAGTAGGAGTGATGCTTTTATTCATCATGAAATCTCCTTTTCAGGAATATTTATGAAAAATGAGCCAAATTGCTCTCTGAGCTTATTTGTAACAATGAACTTTTAAATCTTACAACAGAAACAGATAAATGTTCGACTAATAAACTAATTGCTGTGTTTCTGAAATACTAGTCGCTTCCATATGGGCTAACAATTTTCTTGGAAAGTGGATGATAAAAATCTTAGACACAGAAGAGGGAATTGTTACTAGTTTCTTGCTCAATTATTTTTACTTTCAACACCGCCTCAGATAATATTCATACATTGCCCACTGAAGAATTCCAACTCTCTTTCTCAGAGATAAGCATACCCACAGCCAAGATGTTCTCATAAAAGTTTAAAATTCCTTCCCATATCAACAACAAATTAATCATTCATTTTCACACTGTTGCACTCTGGAATCAGAAAAATATAAATTATTAACTATTCCTATCCTCCATTTACAAAAGCAACTATTTCAGTTAATTGCTAATTTGAGCATGGCTTAAAAACAAATGAGAAAATGTACTGTAAATGTTAGCACTCAAGTATATAAAGTGGATTTCACCATGAACAATATTAGCACTTAGCAGGAAGATTTTAGGGAATAATTCATCATAGGAATAACTCTAAATACAAAAAAGATCACTGAAGATTTCATTTTCCTACATGGTAATATAAAAATGGATCAAAGTATTTAGGATGCTATTTCTGTATTATGTATCACTTATAGCTAAGGCTGTATTTTGTTCCCTCCTGCAGAGGACAGTACTCTTATTGGTAGATACAGGAATATAGTTACTTGCACCAGTGACTATTTAAGAAACCTGTGTAGTAACCTAATATAAAATCATGTGCAATCTTATCTATTGACAAGATGAATAATTGCGACAAGAATATTTAACACTTTTAACTTCATAACATTCCAGAAGGGGAATCCTTTAAACAGATCTGTCTGCATTATACCCTTTTACTAGCAATGAACCCAGATACATAAATAACCCAGTGGCATAAATAAATACATGCTGGTTCACCTCAGGTGAAGATTGACAAGCAAGCTTCAACAGGCCTCAACACAAGCACATGGAACCATGTGATTTGACTCCTTTGTGGGACTAGATATGACAACAGTTTTGTAAGGAGTAATATATCTTACAGGTAGGGTAGATCTAAAATTATAAGGAGTATTCAGGGAAATGCATTCCATTTGTGGTTATCATGCAAGGTAGTGGACATATGTAAATAAAATATCAGTCAGCAATTTCCTGATGTGACAGATGGCTGTACCTGCCTCTTAAAGCTTCAGTTCTACAAATTAAAAATATATTCAACCATTTCAGACAATGTTGTTTATTTTTTTATTTCTTACTCATAAGTCAAGCTCCCATTGGCTTGCATTGGCAATCCGTCACAGAGTTCCACCAGGATTTTGTCCATCTCTTCTGTAGATGAGAAGGTTCCAGCGCACAGGCTGTAGCCAGGTAAATTCATCAGAACAGATTGCAAGCACAAAACTTTATACTTTCTGCTCAGACTACAATATAAACAAAGGCTGGTGAGAAGCCAGGACTGTTGAATTGGCAAAGATGTATACCTACCACCCCAGGACTGGGTTCAATGGGAACATATGGGAAGAAGGGAGTTGTACTTATTGTGCTGCTGTAGAACAGATGCAGGATAAAGTCAATATGCAAAGTGTGACCTCACCTGCCACAAACCAGGCTATGCAGACTCCTGGCAGGTCTCTCAGCTGCTCCCCTCCAGGGGGTTTGCATGTTGCTTGATGTACTATAGAACAGGAGTTACTGCCACTAGCTGCAGTCTAACTGGAGGGGAAACACTGAGACTCAGACTCTTCATTCTGGAAGTCCTCAGCTTGATCCTAAGCCTGACTGTCCACTCCTAGCAACAACCCTGAGGGCTACCACACTTCCCTGCTCTACCACACTGCACCACTGAGTCACGTACACAAGTCAATCCCAACAGTGGTTTTGAGGGAGAACAAAGCCTCCAAATAAACGACACTACAATCACTTCCAGGACTGGGCACGGGCAGTTCCTGTACTAAGCACAGAGGGAGGCAATGGTTGACCTAAGCCTTTTACCCACCTCTCGCCACACAGCTCTGCAGAGTGGGCCTCTTTTTGCAATTCCTGCTCCAAAGACAAGCACAGCTGGGACTTGCATCCCACTGATGCATCAGTGATGTATCCACAGGACATGAGGCAACAGAAGTTGAGAGCTATGGATCACGTCTGTTGCTGTGAAGATATCCCTGCAGAAGAACTATTGAAGGGATCTGTCTTTTTACTTGGAAATAGTAACAGAAGTTTTCTCTTTTTCTATAATCACACTGACTTCCACACCTAGCATAAGGTATCTCAAGGATTTCTTGAACTGAGACAGCCTGGGCAACACACTAAATATCCTGCTGTCTTCATGGAGGGAGAGAGGACTCTCCAAGAAATACTGAGGCTTCAGAATGAAAACTGGCATGGGAAGTGAAATCTATTTCAGAGTACCTCCAAAAATTGTCTCCCTTCAGCTTTTTCCTGCCAAGGCTCACTAAGATTCCATGCAGTGCTGATATGATATGAAATATAGCACTGTGTAGGAAACAAGCTCACCAGGCTTACTGGAATGACTTAATTCCCATTTTAGCTGTTGCATTCCTGCATGGGACCCAGATCAGGCATGCATCCAGCATGTCCCTGCTCCCACCACATGTGGGAAGAAAATGACATTTGTATTATATAATTACAGTCCTTACAGAGAACTGTAACACTTTATTAAAAATCCAGAATATATGATACTTTCCAACTCAAAATAAGGTAGGACTCTCTGTGCACAGTGAAGAAAATTAGTAGACTATAAGCTCCTCAACATTTCTTTCAAATAAGGTGGGTTTTTTTAGTTCACTACATTGCTGAAACACTATTCTAAGCATTTTCTGCATTATTTTGTAGACCTTTGAAACTACACAAAAAAGAGAAAGAGGAAAAAGGAAAAGGAAAAGAAAAAAGAAAAAAGAAAACAGAAAAGGAAAAGAAAAGAAAAAGGAAAAGGAAAAGAGACATATAGGAAACTTTCAGTGATTTAGAAGTGAGATACTGGCCTGTGAATTCAACAGGTCATATCTTCCCCCAGCTTTCCTGAGTGTAGTACCACAGGGCAGCTTGAACAACACGATACAACACATGCTGTTCACCCAGGCCTCCCTCAGCCTCTTTCTACTGAAAGGAGAAACAATCTGAGGAAAAGTGCTCACAACTTTTTTCACACGTGCATACACCACACATGCCCCTATAACTCAATTTCCATGTGGCTTATAACATAAGCCCTCCAGTTTATTCTATTTTGCTGTTACTAGAAGCAACTGAGAGCCAGTTGAAACTACACTAAGGTACAGAACTTGGGCAAGGCACATAACAGGTTTGCACAACTTGGAATTTCGCTGGATGACACTTTAGTCATGAGTATCTAAATTATATTTATTACTAAATATCTAAAGATTCCTGTGCTGACTGCTGTACAAGCACTGAGAGAAGGTGGATAAAGAACTGGCTAGATGGCTGCACTCAAAGGGTTGCAATTGGTGGCTCGATGTCCAAGTGGCATTGCACAGGGGTCAGTACTGGCACCAGTGCTGTTCAACACTTTTGCTGAAGACATTGATAGTGGGATTGAGTGCACCCTCAGCAAGTTTGCTGACAACACCAAGCTGTGTGGCACAGTCAACACGCTGGAGGGAAGAGATGCCATCCAGAGCGACCTGGACAGGCTGGAGAGGGTGGGCCCGTGCAAAACTCATGAAGTTCAACAAGGCCAAGTGCAAGGTCCTGCACCTGGGCCACAGCAATCTCAAGCACAAATACAGGTTAAGCAGAGAATGCATTGAGAGCAGCCCTGAGGAGAAGGACTTGCAGTATTGGTGAATGAGAAGCTCACCATGAGCTGGCAATGTGCACTTGCAGCCCAGGAACCAACCATATCCTGGGCTGCATCAAATGAAGCCTAGCCACCAGGTCAAGGGAGGTGACTCTGCACCTCTACTCTGCTCTGCTGACACCCCACCTGGGGTACTGTGACCAGCTCTGGAGTCCTCAGCACAGGAAGGACATAGACCTGTTGGAGCGAGTCCTGAGGAAGACCATGAAGACGCTCAGAGGGCTGAAGTACCTCTCCTATGAAGACAGGCTGAGAGAGTCAGGAATGTTCAGTCTGGAGAAGAGCAGGCTGTGGGGAGACCTTATAACAGCCTTTCAGTACCTAGAGGGTGCCTACAGAAGAGATGGGGAGGGACTTGTTATGAGGGAGTGGAGTAATAGGATGAGGGGTAATGGTTTTAAACTGCAAGAGGGGAGATTCAGATTAGATCTTAGGAAGAAATTCTTTACTGTGAAGGTGGTGGGGCACTGGAACAGGTTGCCCAGAGAAGTTGTGGATGCCCTATCCCTGGAGGTGTTCAAGACCAGGCTGGATGGGGCTTTAAGAAACCTGGTCTAGTGGTACGTATCCCTGCCCACGGCAGAGAGGATTGAACTTTGATTATCTTTACGGTCCCTTCCAAACCAAGCCATTTTATGATTCTAAGGCCAACCTTGCAGGTATACTGGTCCTCTCTGGACCATTTTCTGCCTCCTTGCCTTCCAGGAAAAACAGATCATAGTCCTTAGGTGCTGTGGTGCAACATGAGATGGGGGAATTTGCTTCCCACAGTCCAGCCCCTTGGCAGTCTTGAATTCAGTCACATACAAGAACAGGCACAGTTTCAGAACATGTCACTGCTTTAATAGCACTTCCTCCCATCAACTTTCAAGAAAATGTTTGCTGTACTAGCAATTGTGTCCTGCATTTAACCATGGTGTTTCTCACAATGCACCTCACCATATCACTCTCTTCCCAGAGTCTAAAAATATATATATATCTTCTTCTTCAAAATCTTCTCTCTAGAAGGGCTCATCAAAGAAAAACATTTTTTGTGTGTCACATTCAAGACATTTTATGTTGACTACTGTGTCAATCCATTTCTGTACTGAGTTCAGCTATTTCTTACATTTTCAAGGCTGTCACAAGATCCCTCCGAGATCTGACTTAAGATACAACAATGAATAAGTTCCTCTAGTTCCCCAAATTCCTTTACTTTAAAAGAGATGCTTCAGGAAACAGACCAGAGGGCAATTCTGTCTCTTAAGAAGCTGGTGACCTTACCATAAGCCACAATTGCATCACATCAAGAGATCTCTTTTCAGTAGCAAGTTGCCTAAATAAATTGCTCTTCATAACATAGCTTTTGCTTCAGGCAGCCGGCACAGTCAAAGAAGGGCAGTGAGAGACCAAACTCTGCTCCAGACAACATAGCTTACTTTCATCGTGATCTGAGAGGATCATGGTATCTTTGAGACAGCCACTGATTTTTGTATGTCATCCAACCTATGTCTATTACCAAAAAAAACCAACCAAAAAACACAACAAAACAAAACAACAAAAAGAAACAAACAAATAAAAAAAACCCGAACAAAACAGAAGCAACCCCCTGCACCAAATTGCTGGACACTATGTGGCTCTGTTCTAGGTCCCTTTCCCTCACTTGTAAAGGCTATAGGTTGGCATCCCTTTTCCAAAAAGCATTTTGCCTCCAATGTAATACAGAAGTGAAATACTTGTTCTTATATGAAACGTGCAACAATGTACAAATTGGTGGGTAATTGGCAGACACTGCCATCCTTATCTTTGAATTTCCATTCTTTTTCTTAGACCCCAAAAGATTACTTTAAAACTGTGGTTTTCTCCCCCTCCATCTCCCCTTTTCTTAGTGGTTTAACAGATAAAGTCAGAATGGGCGGAGGTTTCACCACTTTTGCTGCATGTGAAAACATTAAATTATTCTGTTATTCTGAGGCTCACTGATAGTATGAAGACGACAACTGAACACCAAGGATAGCATTTTCTTGTTCTGCTAGTAAAGGGGGCTCCTTTGGTTGGGTTTTTCAGTTTAGCAAATTCCTGATGCAATTGTCTTGATATGAGCTCTTCAAGTTTTTACCTCCATTTTTCCCCAAAATAACATTCCTCTTCTCCCTATTTTTTATTTTTGCAAAGAAAGTAATTTTTAAACTTGTCCTGTAACTATTTGTTTTATACTGAAATATACTAGCTCACATGCATTTGTCAAATCCTACTTCTTATCTAATTAAAAAAGTGTCCTGGTAGCGCATACCAAATAAATATTCTTATAGAAATATCACATGTAATATAGTGACACTGCTACTTTCCAAATTAAAATAAAAGCAATTCAAATTTCATAGAATCACTAACTCACAGAATAATTTAGATTGGAAAGGACTTCTGAGGGCCACCTAGTCCACCCTCTCCAGTTTGCTCCAAGCAGGGCTAGCTTCAAAATTAGATTATGAAGATGAGGGGTGGAGTACCTTTCCTATAGAACAAGAGGTAATGGTTTTAAATTGAAAGAGAGGATATTTAGATTAGATACGCGAAAAAAAATATTCCCTGTGAGAGTGGTGAGACACTGGCCCAGGTTGTCCAGAGAAGTTGTGGATGCCCATCCCTGGAAATGTTCAAGATCAGGCTGGATGGGGCTTTAAGAGACCTGGTCTAGTGGTAGGTGTCCCTGCCTATGGCAGGGGGCTGGAACTCAATGATCTTTAAGGCTCCTTCCAACCCAAAGCATTCTATAACTCACCGTAAACAAAAAAGTGTTCCAAATACTACCTGCTCATATAATTGCTTGTTTTACATCAACATTAATTTAATAGTGCAGCATTTCAGTACTAAGACATAATTTTTTGTAGTACAGCAACTACATTGTTGCCATAAAACACGACAAACACCCTACTCAGATGACAGGTACAGTTAATGATCAACTAATTATATTTGCATATTTGTTGGTATACATGTGGACTGATGAGACCCAAGATAAAATCATCCTGTCCTATAGCTGCAAGGCGGAACTGGCAGTGTTAGTCCCACTTGCTGTTCCTCCCAAGGAAGAGGAGTAGGAATAACAGAGGCCGTTTGCTGACATGCATTTCCCTTTAAAAAGGTGAGAGGTAAATGTTCTCAGCCTTCTCAGATGACTGAGATTTAAAGAAGACTGACTTTCAAAGGTGCAGCACACAGCACCTCTATTACCATTTTGGGCTTGCTAGAATGACAGCTGTCATGTCGTGTGAAGCCTTGCTGCTGCACCGTTGGTTAGCAACAGAATATCACGATACAGCTAATTACTCATGTTGCAAATTTGCCTCAAAGTTTAAAAAAATAATAGCTCTGGCCCACAGATTAAACAGAAAATATTCATTCATTCATTGCTGCAATACAAAAGAACTACTTTCTGAGTTCAGGCAGCAAAAGAAAACTGAATACACTTTTCTTCTGGCCCTGAACTCCTACTAGCTTCACAGGATGAACCCTAATTTTATATTTGCTTCCTAGTACTGTAATTGTTAGAAATGTCACTCAAGATGTATTTTATGTAGGAGCAACAGCACATGTTCCTGACTGGCAGAATTTAGATTATTCATGCCCATATTGCGGTAATTTTGCAGGCTCTACAAAAACACATCTAAATTGGCAAGCTTTCCAAGGCTTGGTCTTGCATCTGATGCACTTTGCAAGGAAAGGGAAGGTGCCATCTATCAAGTACCCATAACGAGACTTAGTGTGATAAGTGACTCCTATAATTAATTGATTTAAGGGTGCAGTGCATCTCACACAATTGGTACTAAGTTGTGACCTATTTCATCTCAATGTTACTGGAAGGAACTAGACAACTCTTACCCCATACAAACTGATACGCAATGACTAAACAATATCAACCTAAATTAAACTGCATTTGCTTCTCAGACTCAGCTCACTACTGCAGGCTGCAAATTTCCCTGCAATCAGATGTCAATACCAAAATGTACAAATGGCATTTTAGGAAAACAATCTCAGTGTGGAAAACACATCTACTGATAGTGGTGGAAATTCAGATGCACAATTACTCACAAAGTCTTATTACTCGTAGTAGTCTTATTCAGATGGTGCTGACAGACGTCGGGTGCACAAACGATACAGTGCAGGTTAAAACTTCCGAGATTTCTGTTCATGCTGAACCTCCTCTCTACACAGAAGACATGACTCTTGTATGGCTGTCAAGGCTAGACTTGTCTTTCACTCAGTGTACAAGCACTGAAAGAGCAGAGGAGGAATTACTCATAGATTTCAGAAAAAGCAGAATCTATGTTTATGTAATTTTATATGGTTGAAAGATAAACACAGATGTTGCATTTGCAGTTATGATATTTATAACATTATTTTATCAATTATGTTGTGCTTCAGACATGGGAAAACATTGTCTATTTATTCATCTTAATAGTCTGTAAATTTCATATATAACAGGTCATATTGCAGAAGTAAGGCCCTCTGCTTTTACAGCTACAGTCATCTGGTTTTCTGCTAGCAGGGGAGTGATTTTTGTCTCTGGTGGGAAAATTTAATTAAGAGAAGGTATGATTTCTCATGGTTTGTGTCTTCTTTTGATAATTCATATATATGTGCACTTACTGAATCATTAAAGATCTCCAGTGGCCAGATGTCATCTCTCTGACCCAGGTAGAACAACCAGTGTCTCTGTCAGGCAGCTGTTGGACTAGCCTTCCTAAAACCTTCCAGTGATGGAGATTCCACCACCTCCTCAGTTCCCTTTTATCTTGAAGAATGGAAAAAAGCTTTAGATGTCCACCATAGCATGAAAATAATCATATGCTGGAAATGTCTATAAAGGGAGATTTGTCCTATTAGATGAGACACTGACATTTATTGCTGTGTCAGGTTTTTGGCTGGACAGAAGCCATTCTATCCTTCCCACAGAACTGAAATAAATTCAAATCAAATCATGCCGTGATGCCCAGCATGACTGGCATGCTGCTGATCAGCTTCCTTCCAGTTTTAACATGAAGCAAGTCAGGCTTACTTCTCTGATTCTTAGTATGATAGCAAGGTTTGCTTCTTTCTTTCTTGGATTTCTCTGTCTTACTTTTAGCTCATTCTTCTCCTTTCATTTCTTTTCTATGCTAAAATGCTGTTAAGCAGTGAAGGAACTTGATTCTCATGCTACTGCTTTGTCTTCTGAAATACACTTAAAATCACATTTTTGGGCAGCAGTATCAAGGAAAACGTCATCATTCACAGCTTGACGCTTGCCCTTCTTGTGATCCATTTCATCTAATTTGTATTTAACTCTTGTCTACTATAACTACGGGCAGTCTTTCCTATTGTTTCCCTGACTTCCACTGTGGTCACTCCTTTGGGAATTATATATGAGTAATTTAGGAATGTGTGCAAGTAGAACAGCACAGTTACACTGTATGAATTCATTTTCATCTTGGGGAGTAAGAAAGAATATAAGTGTTGATTCCCTTTCAACTTCAACTTTCAACTCAGATGGCTTAACCCCCACTGCTGCAGGATGATGTGATAATGTCACAAATCACAGGACTCTTCTGAACATAGTAAATGACATATGCCATTAGCATTCATCACACCTAAAGTATATTTCAATAAAACTTCTCTGCACAATCTCCTCAACCTTTGCCCATGCTATCCCAGGAGATCAGATTCAGCACTGATAAAATTTACTAATCTATGTATCTTGCTTTACAAATTGATTTGCCTTGATATCTTAGAAGAAACAGAAGGAAATCTCACTACTTAAAATGTTACAGTAAAGAAGAAAAAAGGAGTTTGTCAGTTGCAGTGGAAGAGATCTGAATGCTCTGGAAACTCTGCTTTCCCCACAGATCCTCTGATGATTGAATATTTTCCTCTCAGTTTCTATACTTTAAAATTACCTTTCTAAGATCACACTGAACTTTTTTCTGCCAAGGAAAGGGAACTTCCAGGTAGATTCTCTTCAGTGCTGCATGACCTTTACCACAGAAAGCCTACCCAGGGGTAAGATGCAAAGACTCAAATCACCTGGTGCAAAGGCTCAAATCACCTTTATTCAGGTACTAGTACTGAACAAAAGACCTGCTTGCTTTTTCATTGCTTTCCCTTCAGCAGCCTCTGGAGGAAGTGCTCAAGAGATCTCCTGACAGATGGAGACTATAGTTGTCTTTCTTAACAAGAACAAGTGTGTATGGCTTGTACCTTGATTGACCTGCCCTTAATCCATATTTCACCCTTATGTCTTCTCTTCTTTCCACTGACTGTTGCCTTGACCATCTCTCTGTTTATATCTTGCCTCAATTAATTATATCTTGCCTCAATTAATTAACCTTTCAACTGGTCAAAAATATCCTTCTCAACAATTCTAGACCTAATCAAACACATCTACATGCATTATATCCACAGCAAGCTTTACATGCAAAAGCTTTACGTTGTCCTGACACCTTAAGATGTCCTGACAAGACTAAAGAAGGATCCCATATTTTCAGCTTGTGCATCCTCCTCCTTATCAAGCTCTACATGAGATTACAGCTTTGCAGTGTCCCTAGAGCAAGCCTTATCACATAGGCTTCATCTACCAAGAGGAAGGCACCTGGGAAAACATAATCAAGGAGTTCAGCACAAACTAGGATCTATCTTGTCTGGGATCAGTTCTGTGGAAAGGGACCTGGGAATCCTGGTGGACAACATGTTCAATATGAGAGAACAGTGTGCTGCTGCAAGAAAGAAAGCCAACAGTATGTGGGGTTGCATCAACAAGGGCATCACCAGCAAAGATAAAGATCTCATTATCTCACTCTACTCAGTGCTTGTCAGGCCACACTTGGAATACTGTTTTCAGTGACCAGGAATCATAGGAAATAATTCCTGGGATAAAACACTGGGATAAAGCTGGGGTCTGTGGGGAAAGGGATATGAGGAAGCTGGAGTGATCTTGAAACGGAAGTTGAGACAGGCCTGACAGCAGTCAGCAAGGAGTGCAACAAAACAGACCGTTGTTATTGCCTACTTTCCCTCCTTGATTGACAGAGAAACCGGCAAGTCAGGTGCTTGAAGTGAACACAAAAGTCAAGTTCAAGGAGGAAAACTGATAAAGAAAGCAGAGACTGAGATGGAGCAGAGACAGGAAGGAGGTCCTGGACCTTGCCCTTGGTCTCTCCCCTCCAGTGAGAGACACCATGCCAGCAGGGAGGGAGTTCAGCCATGACTCTAGCTGTGCATTTCACCTGTGGGACAAGTCTAGTCTCACCAACTGGGAACCGCTACTGGAGAGGTTTTTAGTTCCCTTAAATACCCATTGTCAGGCCAGTGCCCAGAACTGGCATTCCAACCAGCCAGTCTGTCTAATCCCCTTCAAAATCCATGCTGTTTTTGCCCTCAGCAACAGCAGATGCCAGAGACAGCAGTCTGGACAGAAGAAATGCAACATTCTTTCTTAATTCTGCTTCTGCCTATGTTTTCAATCCCACAAAAAAAATGTATGAGACAAGAGCTGGCATTCCCCTCAACAATTTTAATATTTAGTATTTAAATTACAGCTTTTGCTTTTGCTTACGTACAAACACCAATCTCTGTTCCAAAAGGAGTGTTTAGTTTAAAAGTCATTCTGTGTGTTTAGATTGCCAGAGAGGGTAATGAGGGCATTTTTACCATTTTCTGAGACTGGATCCTCCAACTCCAAGGCTGCAGCCTTGCAGTGCTTATCATGCCCCAATGGGGTCAGATCCATGCTGTCATCCCAAGAGGCCTTAGGAGCTGTCATCTTCTCTCATCTGCAGTCTTGAACTGACCATAGTCCTAATGAATCAATGCAAAATTATCAATGGATGTTAGGAAACATCCTTCTAGCATCTCTTGGAAGCTTGCAAAAAAGTAAAATTCTTTCCAAAGCATGAGGCCATGGAAGAGCATCTTCTAAAGAAATTATATCTGATAAGAGATACTTAGTTTTTCCCCATACTCAGTACAATGAAACTTCTTGCTTTATAACATTTTTCAGGAAAAAATATGTCTAAAGTCCAATGATTCCAGAGCCACACTCTGACCTATTGCATTTGGCAAAACTTAATTACACCGTTGTAGAAAACTGTTCCACTTTTTCTCTTAGTTGCCCATGATCAGACCATAAGCTGTTTCAGAATGCCCAATGGCCAAATTAAAGCAAGGTGGGCTTCTCCCTTCTCCCCCAGCCAACACTTTCAATGGTAAGAATTCCGGGTGTCTCATTTTACCAGTCCTACAGTTTCTAACAGGGTATTTCAAGGCCTTGCACTCTGTCCCAACATACACCTTGTTCTTGCTTTTGATAGTCTTCGTATCTCTCATTTGGCTGCTTTTAATTGGGTCAGCCCCGGCACTTGTATTCAAAGCATGGGTGCCAGTGAGCCTTTAGCTTGCTTCTTACCTGGCTGCCCTTGCACTCAATCTCCACCGCCCTGGATGTGTGATACCTTTGCTTTAAACCACTTTCTCCTCTTTCACAGTGACACCTACAAGGACTGAGTCACGGTAACACACGTATGCATATTTAGTATCTCAAGATAAACAGAGACCTGTTCAAACACAGCACACATACCTCAGCAGCACCACCACTCTCTTTGCTGCAACCTCGTGGCGTGGTGTCACACCCTCGTGCTGTCAGATCCAGGGGAGATTGTGCCGTCCTTACGGGGCAGGGAATATGTCATTTCACTCGGCGCTGCATGCAGCTTAGCACCGCGCAACGGTAATTAATGGTATCAACTGGAGATCTCTGCCGGTGCAGACAGCCAACACCTCCGCCCATCTGACTGCTCCGGCTCGGCTGGGGCAGAGGGGTGTTCAGGGCGGCACGGGCCTCCCAGCTGCACAGGGCAGGACAGGGCCAAGGGGAGGCCAGTGGCCCATTGCCCATGGTCGCCAGCAGGCCCTCACCGGGCCACCCCTGTGAAGCTGGCCGGCATGAGGGAGGGTGGGCTGCCATTGCCTCGCTCCGGACCCAGCTGGACACCCACGGCCCCTCAGCACTGGGGAGTGGAGCCAGCAATTTCTTTCTGGGCACACTCCACCAACGTAACATATGACGTCAATCTGGGGGGGAGGGAAGGCAAAAAAAGGAGAAAAATCCCCAAAGAGGAACTAGGCAGAGACACACGTTCCTCTCACAGTCGCACCCGGCCTGGCCGGGCCTTCCGCGGTCGAGGGAAAGCCCGGGCCTCGCCGGCACTGCCCGGCCCGGCGCCTGAGGGCAGCGACCCCGGACCCCCTTCTCCGGGGGCGGGAGCGACGGGCAACCCGACACCGCCACCGGCTGTCGGCCCCGTGGGCCGCCCTGCAGCGAGCCCGCCGGCGGGGCGGTGGGCGGGCGGTGACGGCTCCGCCCCCCGACCGCCGTCAGTCAAGCGGGCGGGGCGGGGCGGGGCAGGGAGGTTGCGGCGCGGGTTGGCGCAGAGAGCGGAGGGGAGGGGCGGAGGCGCGGGTTGGTGGAGAGGGCGGAGGGGCGGGGCGAAGGCAGCGCCGGCGGCGGGCTGGGCGCCGCTGAGGCACTGGGGCGGTGAGCGCGGCCGGGGGAAGTGGGGAGCGGACGCAGGGCAGAGAGCGGGGCGACGCGGCGGCGGGCGGAGGGAGACTGTGGCGGCGGCGCTGCCGCCGCTGCTGTTGCTGCTGCTGCTGTTGTCGAGGTAAAGCCGGTGCCGCCGCGGGACGCATCACCTGGCGCTCCCCTGCGGGCGGCCGCCGGGGGCAAGGGCGCAGGACCGTGCGGGGCAGTGCGGCCGCCCGGGCCCGGGCACCGGCCGCCGCTGCGGGCTAACAAGGGCCGCCGTCGCCCCGTGCAACTTTTCCTTCCGTCCGCAGCCGGCGGTGTTGCCGCCGAGCCCTCCGGCGCGGCAGGCCCGGGCGGGCCGCCAGCTGCAGCCGGCGCCGAGCCCCAGGGGGTCGGAGCTTCTTCCCCCCGCGGCTGGGGGCGGCCCGGCCTGGCGCTTCCTGGTCGAGCAGGGCGGGCGGCGCGCCGTGCCGGGGGCGAGGCCCGGCGACCGCCAGGCTGCCCGGGAGCCCCGGCCCCACCGTGCGGCGTGGGGAGCCGGGCTGGTGCTCCCGCTCGACCGGCGTCCCCGGGGCGGCGGAGGTGGGGGGGGGGGGTCCTGTAGGAAGCGCTGAGGCGGCCGTCGCCGTGGGGAGCGGGCGGTGGGGCGCCGACCTTTGCCTGTCGCCGGGTCTCCGCTGAGGGCGGTCTCGGCGGCTCCGCGACCGACTCTGGGGCGGGGGGCGCCGTTTCCGCGCAGCCCTGTCCCGGAGGTGGAGGGTCTGCGCCCCCCGAGCGGGGCCGGGGCGCGGGGACCCGGCTCCGGCCGCTGGAGAAGGGCTGCTCTGCGGCGGGAAGCGCCGCCCCGGTGCGTGTTGCTGCAAGATTGCCGGAGGGGTTAACTTGCCGGCCGCTTAACAGAATGGAAGATTAGTTTGTACTGCCGTCCCAGCTTTTTAAATTATTAATGGTATTACTTTAATGGTTTTTGTGAAGCGGTGATTTTTGTGAAAGCTCCCCCGCTTTCTTCGTTAGCGTGGCAGCCCGTATAAAGTCTTTGAGTTGTTTCAGATTGGGGCATGCTTTACAGCGTCCACGGGAAAGTTAAGGTTCTTGTTCCATGTGTGTGTATTTGAACTTACTCGACGGTAGAAGCTTCACAGGCTGAAAATCAAAAGCCTGGAAGTGGTATAAAGACAGAGCTGTTGGTAGGCAGCTCTGTCTTTGCTATATATCGTGAACCTTGCTTTCTTGAAGGAAGTAGTGTTCCAACGTGGTACTTACCTTGGTCATCTCCGTTTGGAGAGCGGCAGCATCGAATTTAGGAGATAACTGCAGTTTGAGTTACAGGTGTGTAGACACCTAGTGGGGAGAAGAGTCATTCCCCAAGTAAATTCCCCGCTTTCATTTCAGTTCTTGTTATTTCAGTGCCTCCCTAAGTACGTTAATCTGCTCTTCTATTGACTAAGCTCATAATTGCAGCAGAAGGGAAGTTCGCAATAGGCATTGTTTCCCTAGGGATTTTTGGAATATGTATGAGAGAGATGTTAGCACAAGGAGATACAGTTATTAAATGTGTTAATATAAAAGTGAGATAATCTTTGCTGTCCTGCATAGGGGTGCTCTATCAGTAACATGTGTGCACCCCTCTGGTTGCACTGGTAGTTACATGGATTTGCAGGGTAGAAATTATTTATTCTCAGTCACCAAAGGAATGCTAGCTAGTATGGGAGGAAATGCTTGGGTACCAGTGGAGTGGGAGCCAGACATCATTTTTATTAGGGGGAGAGGAGGGGAAGCTTTCATGTCCCCTTCCTTTTCCACTTAACATTAATCTCTTGCATCTTTTTGTTGAATTTTAAATTTCATAACTATTGAAATACCCAACAGAGAACATTTGCTGAGAGACCAGAATTCTTCCTGAACTCAGGAATCTTTCATTGGGATCAAGCTCTTAGACAGTAAATAAAAAACAAATGAGTGTTTTATTCTGTTACAATACTTATTCCTCCTTTTCCATTCCACCAGCCAAATGGAAATCCAGTAATATATCATCTAAAATATAACAATGTTTCTTGCCTCAAGTGTTTGGTTTGGTTTTTTCCCCTCTACTTAAGATGGTCTCCAAGCTATTTATTTTAGGACTAATCAGCTCAAGTCAGTTTGAGTCAAAATGTCTGGGTGTGGAGACCATGTAACTTCACTTGAAGGGAGTTTGTTTATATGGGATTTTAACAGAGCGGTAAGTGAAGGACTGTCAAAGAGGGGTCATTGGAGACACTGAGGTGTTACCAGGCTTTGTGTGGAGAATTGGTGTCTGTCCCTGCGTTAGAGCTGTCTACAAGGTTCTTAGGAGTCTAAGTATTTCTCCATCTCCAAACCTGACAGATAGTGAGAATAGAAAAAGGCATAATTCCAAGAAATTCAGCATGGCTCACCCATGGGAATGCCTCCAAGTACACTAGCTGTAGATCAGTCAGGAGATAGGACGCTGGGGGCTCTGTACCGACGGGAGTGCTGAAGAGTGAGTATGAACCAGTACTGCAGCTGTGGGCCCCAGGGAAAGTGGATTGAGGGAAACTTTGCTACCATAACTGCACTGAGTTGTACTAACATGCAAGTAAATCAGATGTTTTGTCCTATCTGATCAAGGTTTTGAGTTTTTAAACTCATGTTTTAAAACTGTCATAAGCAGTTTTTATGTTATTACAGCATTTCCAGTTCTGTATTGTCAGACCAAGTGTAGGAGACACAAGTACTCATTTTAAGTATCTGGCCATAAAGTTGCTATGATACGTTTGATAATAAAAGATCAGAGGAGTAGGTCAAGTCAGTTAAATTATGCAGTGTTTAGAAGACTTACTTCGATGACTGCCAAAATGCCCATAGGCAGTAGGAGTGAAATGAGTAGTTGTTGAACAGCACTTGTTGAATCTTTCTTAAAAAGAAAATAAATATTTCAGAATATTTAATATAGCCAAAGTGGTAATTTTCTAGCAGGTTTTGCTGTGCATAGTTGGTTTTGATTGGAAACATTTAGATTAGCTCCAACACTTAGATCTAAGGTGCATAAGTACGTTTTGTTCCCTTGCTATATGAAATGGGAGGAACCCATGCTTTTGGGAAGGCTTCTGTACAATTTAATTGATACTTGTGCTTTAGATTTTTGCTTCTTTTTTTTTTCCCTCTGGTTGTCTGTACACTTTCCTCTGTTAGAAGAGGCAAAATGAAATATCAGTGAAAGTCTTCATGTTAATTGCAAAATCTGTGATGTTTGGTAGTGTGAGCTAAGCAGCATAGTTTGGTTTTTCAGAAGTGGCTGCAGAAATTTCTCATTAGAATTTTGGTGGGAGCTGGGTGCCTAATACACGTGGATAGATTTGCAAGCTATTGAAATGAATACTGAGTGTAGGCTTAGTGAAATAAGAATTATCTGAGCCTGCATTAGACTTCTTTTCCTACAGCAAAAACTGGGTGCAAACTGGATGATAAGGAAGTTCTTTGAGAACTCACAAGATTTTAATTTTTTTTTTCTGTGTTCTGTTTCAAGAGATGTTGTGCAATAAGCTGCAGGGAATTATATTTAGACTCGATGAACTGAAGAGGAGATGGTCACTTCTGGCAAAGGAAGCCTGTATACATTGTTATAAGCACTTTTTAGCTTGTCAGTTAGTCATGTTCTAGGGACTTGATGACTGAGACGTTAGAGAAAATGGTGTGGAAAAGAGCTGTCAGAGGTTCCCTGTTCCAGCACTGTCTACTGGTGTCCCTTTACAATGTTAAAGGGAGTGTTTCTCAAAAAAAATCAGCTTTCTGTACACTAAGTACATAGTAGATAGTCCATATTCTACCTACTGGTATTACATAGCTCCCTTGAGTCTTTTATTCAGCTGTAGTTCAGGAGTTTCAATGCAAATTTGAGTAGTTAGCACTCTCTAGTTCCCAGTGTAGACTTTCAGATTTTGATAGGGCTTGACTTTTTAAGTAGATGAAAATTAGTAACAGCTGAAATAATGTTTAGAAAACTTTCACTGTTCTATATGTCTTTAAGCTACCTTTTTCTAAATTGATTTTTTTTTTTGGTCGTATTTTTCTTTTTTTACTTTATGGTTGGGTAGCCTTGAATCAAGTGTTCAGGCCTGTATTCTCTTGCCTGTAGTGTAATTTAAGCATACACCCTGATACTTTCCTCCTGCTGGTGCTGCTTAGGTGGTCTGGGTGTGCCTGTTTCAGTTGATGATTGTTCTTCTAGTGTTATACTACAAACATATTAAAAAAACATCTGGAAGATGGGGGACTGGGGAAGCCCCTCTTTTTAAGAAACAGAAATACAGTCCCAATCAAGTAAAAACATTTTTGACTTTTTGGTTGTCCCGAAATGAGAACCTTCTCTGCAGTAGGTTTTTTGGAACGTAGGCTTTGGGCTGGGGGTTGCTGCCCATCCTCACCACCTGCATAAACAGCAGGAGACTGAACACCCCATTGGTGAGTGTCAATGCTAATTACAGTGAGCCTCCTCCTCTGTCCTGGCAGACCTACTGGGGGGAAGGGTTGTGGCTGTGTGTCTTCAGGGAGATAACGTGTAAGATCTTGCTGCCAGGTTAGATATTGCACTACAGGGATAGCTCCAGGGCTTACCCCTCTGTTCTGAGGCTTCAGTAGCCATTAGCCATAGAGAAGGAAGCGTGCCTTATACTGCAGGGGTGCACATTTCGTTCAAGTAATTACATGTACATCCTTTATAAAAATGCAAGTGTTAGATGGCATTTTTTTTTTCTGTGAGATCACTTTATTGTATTGTTATTTAGGGCTCTTTTGTGGTACATAATTTCTGCCAGGATTGCAGAAAGCTGAAGTCATAAGTGGAATCCCACGTTCACAATCATCAAGAGAATTTTAAATTATTTCAGCAGTTTTCTCTTTTCTTTCCAGGAAGAGCATGTGTGAAGAGTTGGTGGCAGAATATTTAAGGTACGTGGGCAATCTGCGGCAAGTACATCGGAACAAGGTGTGACTGGCTTCAAGAATCAGCCAAACTTGAGTATGGAGACCCAGAAGTGCCAGCAAGCCCAGAAAATTAACTAATTGGAAGAATATTGCTAGGCTTAGAAGAAGTGGAACACATACTTCTGCAACAGTCATTGACTCAGAATAAATACATCAGCAAAAAACATCAGCAGTGAAATGACAGATCCTGGTGCTTTTTGATTCTCCGGTGGATTTTATTACTTAGACATTGACATTTTTATTACCCCATTTAATACATCTTGAATCTCTCTGTACATAAAAAATATAATTGGACAATTGCATTTTGATACTGCTTAATAACACTTGAATGTTAAATTGTTTGCCAAGATGAGTGCTGAAGGATATCAATACAGAGCTTTATATGACTACAAAAAAGAGCGAGAAGAAGACATTGACTTGCACTTAGGAGATATACTAACTGTGAATAAAGGTACCTTACTAGCACTTGGATTCAGTGAAGGGGAAGAAGCGAAGCCTGAGGAAATCGGTTGGTTGAATGGCTTCAATGAAACCACAGGGGAGAGGGGGGATTTCCCAGGAACTTATGTAGAATACATTGGAAGGAAAAAAATATCTCCCCCAACTCCGAAGCCTCGTCCTCCTCGACCCCTTCCTGTAGCACCAAGTCCTGCAAAAGTTGAAGCAGAGAGTGAGCAACAAGGTCAGTATTGTTCTCAGAAGGCCTGTATGTGTCCCATTGTTTTCAGATATTTTTGTTTCATAGACTTCTCTGAGTGTACATTTTTGTATATAACATATGCTGGACAGCTTTTTAGCACACAACTTATTTCAGTTAATTAAGAACTGTTTCTACTTCATGATATTTAGCTTGCGTGCTGTGTAATTTCACGTGCTTTGTCTCAGGCACCACAGAGACCAATAACTTAGTGTGAGTTACATGTCACAGGTTGGACAGCATGCTTATAATTCACAAATGTGAAGACTTAAATGGAGAATGAGCAGGGTAGCACTTATGTTTTTTAGAAGCTGGTGGAAGTGTTACCCTCTGCTGTTAATCAGTCTAACTATTGAGAAACTTCTTGGTGAATCTGACAGTACGAATTCCAAATAAACAGTAACTATCATAAATTTCTTGCTAACAGCAAAACAGTATGTACTTTGTCATGGAGGTTTAACTGTGGCATTAAAGGTAATGGTAACTAACAGCAGGTATTAAAAAATTAACAATAGAATCATGATAAAGACAAATTCATATTTAACATTTTTTTGCGAGGTAGGGCATGCAGTAGAAAAAATAGCACATATAAACAAAGGAAAATATTTCCTTTGTTTAAACACAAGTTGCTTTCTAACCTACACTTGGAACAGTATGTTGGGCAGAACTCAGAATTTGATCATAACTCTCCTGTTAATAGAAGAAAGAGTCTTCTCTGTTCTTAAGTGGAAAAACTTCAAGGTGAAAAAGCAAAACACCCTTCCTGCAAGTGATCTGTCTCCTTTACCTACTAACATTGAGATATTTGAGTTTTACATATCAACAAGTGAAATCCACCTTAGGGTAGATTTCACATTGGTCTTCCACTTCTCAAAAGTCTACAATGGCTTATATTGCTTCAAGATCTAATTCATCTTAAGTTCTTAGTGCTTCTTGCTGTAGGAAATACAAGTTGTCGTATATGATCCTGATTGTGATACCGTATTCTTGAATAGCCATCACCATCTGCCTCCACAGAAATGTTTCCAGCATCACTTGCAAAGTTGTGGTATCAGTTTATCAGCTTCCATTCCCCTGTACCTATTACCCATTCAAATTACCTGTTTGTGCTGACAATCCACAAGGACAGGAACAGAAATATGAAAAATTTTATGTGGCGGACCAAGTGGAAACCTGGCAAAAACATTTCTAGGTTTGGGGGGAGCTCAGTAAAGAGTCAGTCTGAACTGTCCCTGGGCACTCAAGTAATGCATGTGTTGTTTGGATGAAGGGGGCGGCAGATGGGGTTGTAGTCACAATTTAGTCCCTATTTCTCAGTCCTCAAGTTCTCAGCCCCTAGTCATTACAGTCTCATGGTTTCTTATTAGAGTTATTCTGAAAATGGGGTATTTGCTTTTGAAGTAAAACTGTTACTGCTTTGATTCTTCCTTGTATTTGGTATTAATATGACTTTTTCCTTAACCCACCTGTGGAGATAACTATCTCTGTCATACGTAATTGCAGAATAAACGTGGCTCTTTGGACAGGGACCTCAATGCTGACAGGTTATTTTAAGAGACAGAGGGTTGAAAGAAAATGTCATTCTGCACATGTGCATGGTGTGGTGAAGTGACCAGCATCCTGGGTTTAACGTGCTTGGTCTCTGCACTCGTGCTTGCTTGATGCTCCCGTTCAGCCTCGTGCTGCGAGCTGGCCACAGCGTGGGCTTGGGAGGTCCTGGTGTTAATCTTGCAGCTTCTGAGCCTGCCCTGGGACTGCATTTGTAACAGACATTTATGGGAGTTTCAGCAGCTTCTCAGTTACTCTGGGAGATTTTGATCAAAATTTGGGGGACTCTGCTTAAATATAGTTGTCTTTGCTTCCTTTGGATGAGTCAGTGCCCCAAGCCTTAGTGACTGGATCCCTCCTAAACTCAAGTTTATTGCCTCTAGACAGACTACCAGTTACATGCATACACTGTTGGGGATTTGAAATGAGAAAATGTGCTGATTTAACTGGGAATCTTAATCTCAAAATCTGGACATGTGATCCTGCCATGATGCAAAATGTTGAAAAATGAGCTTGCAATCTAGCCATGTATTTTTCTGATTTAAAACCAAAACAAACCCTAAGTTCCCACAACTACTTCTGACTTGAAGGTTTTTAAGCTTCATGTAAAAGGCTAGGCACCTTCACTAATGCTCTATGATTAGGCATTAGACCCCCCTCAACAAAATTAAGGGAAACACTGAAATTTGAACTCCAAATATCTTAAGAGTAAGGCTTAATTACTTTTTAAATAATGTATCTTTGCTTAAAAGAAAATGTGAAAAGTAATAATAGCTGGTCTCTTTACAGGTCTACAAGTAAAGAGCTAAGGTTGAGAGTGCTTTAAATCTTAGAAACAGATTTGGGAAATGTTGCACTGAAAGAGTATTATAAAAAACAAATTAAGGTGAAATTTTTAAGTGAGCAGAATGCTACAGAAATGATACCCATGGTGAAACAAAAGGTACAGAGGGAAATACAGTTGAGATAAAAAACAATGTAGCAATATACGTTTGACTTTCAGGTGGTTTCATTTTTTTTCTGTATGAGATTTGATGCAGGGAATCACACAGTTAATATTGTCCAGCAGCCAATGTAATGGGCAGTGGGCCAGAAGATTCTTCCCAGGATGATACTTCTCTCTATGCCCCTAGAGTGTATTTCAAATAAATTAACATGTAGTATGAAACTTGCTTGACCAAATACAGTCAAGTTTACATTTTCAGTACTTGATGATTTGAAACTGCTGTGGATCAAAATGACAAATTAATGGAGAACTGGAAGCAGACTTCCTAAATGTATCTCAGTTATTTGTAATCCGTATACTTCTTTCCATTCTGTGAAGAGTCAATTCTGTATGTACCCCTGCTGTATATATGTTAAGTAGGAATATCAGAAACTCAGTTGGACACTTTAAAGAAAATATATTTAATCGTAAAGAAAATATATTTAATATATTAAAAATAAACACATATTATTTTTTAAGAAAATACTTTTTAGTAATTTCAGTACTCCTTAATACTTAATTAATTATTCTGAATTATTTCCCCCCTGGCCTCATTAATCACTTGCTCATCAGTGTCCAGATTTTTTTTTAATAGATGAAATTTGCGATATTTGGACATGATGCTGACAGTATTCACAATGCTGCGGTACTCATACACAAATAATCATAGGGATCCGAACAGACTTTGTAGTCAATGAGGCTAGTAACACAGCCAGAGTTGCTCATCAGGATGGTCTCTTAGGCAATCACAGTCTTACTTATAAACAGGGATCTCTTTAAATATTAAAAGCCAAGTGGAAAACAAATAAAACTGCTGGTGGTCTCAAATTTTATTAAACATTATTTATTACACTGCTTAGCTTAAATCTTTCCCCAAATTTTTATTTTATCCATGACCCACTTACATTTCTAGAACCATTGATCAAGACCAGAATTGGGGCTCCTTCACTCAAATTTGGGGACTGTTGCATTTTGCCTGTATTCCACTTACCTTTGTCAATAAAGAAATAGATTTAATTTGAGTTTATGGGGCTTTTTTTTTCTTTATTGCATCTGAAGAGAGGTGAATATAAAGGCAGTACAGGAGCCCCAAGAAGTCTCTAGCATTTTTCGTTTTCAGGCCTGGTGTGGGTCAGAGCTATGGCAAGGCAGTTTAATTCCCATGTGAGGCTTTATGGCCCTTTTCCCCAGGTTTCCTCTCCCACCAGGCAAGGGTGCTGGAGGGATCAAGGCACTTGCAACAGTGAGACCCAGTGTGGAGTCACCTTTATGCCCTCCACTAGACATCTGAAGTTTACATGAGACAGTAAAGATTTGATATTAATATTTTCTTGAAATTCTTTCTTTTTTAAATTGGAGCTACACAGGGGCTGTTTTCTCTCACTAGCCTCATCTCACCCAGTTCTTTGAAAATGAAAAGTGCATAAGCTCTACTGAATACTGCTGAGTTTTGTGAACTTCGGTTCCACTCATCAGTTACAGCTGCATGTGTTTGGAGCAGGTTCATACAGTGTTGTTTCTCTACCTGGTTTGTGAAGGCTGATCTTAAGCAGACTTTGGACTGTAAAGGTTTGCTTGATCCATAGAAATAGTTTCAGATTTAACTTCGAATGCTAAATTCCCACTTTAAATGAAGGTCAGATTGCAAAAGGGCAGACCAGAACTTTATATGAATAATTTGTCTGGTTTGATGTTTTGGAGCTTCCTTCAACTTCCTGTGTAACTTAAAAGGGTTGTGTATGTTGACACTTCATAACATTACAGCTGGTTTAGAGCCTAAAAATACTCTGAAGCTCTTCCTTCTTGTGATCAAACTGTAACATAGATTTCTTTTTTTTAAAAAACAAAACACCTTTCTCTACACTTTTCTCCTAGAACAGATACAGATCAGCAAATTAGACAAAGATAATGACATGGAACATTTGGAAAGTCTTCCCTTTCAGACATTCAAGTTATGCAATGTCTGACAAAGATCCAAACTGACAGAGAGCATAAAACCATTTGTGCATGCTTGAACTGAATGTGCTGTAGGATTTGTTTCTTTAATTTTGCTCTAAAGCCAGTAGAGCAGTTGCATTTCTGAAATTATTTACATTTGTAAATCAGGGGGCATAAAAGTAAGTGGAATGCTATGAGTCTGTAGCCTCCATTGGGAAGAACACAGTCATCGTCTCTGCTGATTTAGGTGAATGGAAAAAGGAAATTATGGGGTGAAGTGATGAGTCACTATCTCATTTGGTAAATGTGTTTGCTGTTCAAGCCAGAGCCCTTGGATTTGTTCTAAAATGTGTCCAGTTTGAGCACAAGCCTTTGCCCTGCTGCAGTTGTCAGAACTGCCCTGCAGTCATGAACTCCACAAGTCAGTTGCTTTTGACTTGCACTGAGAAATGGGGCACATTCCTGCCAGAGAACCTTACCAGCTACTTGTGGGCATATTTCTCATGTGTATGAGACAAATTTCTAGCTCCCAGGTGAGCGTGTGCATCTGAAAACCAAGTTCTTCCCACCTGCTGTATTAGTAATGAAAGCAAAGGTTTTGAAAGCTGCGTTGAAGTGAGGCAGAGCATTTTTTTTCACAGTGACAAAATCAGGATGATAGTAACTAAAAAAGCCTTTGTGAGCACCACAGAGAGCACACGGATATGCTTGCAACTATTAGTACAAATTGCACATTAACGTGGATGCGGGCAAGTTCATGGTTGATGCGTGGCCCCACCTGCTGGTAGAGGAGGAAGGAAGCAAGAGGGAGGAAGGAGCCTCAAAACCAGCATCTTCCATGTTGTGTTTTAATTGTCAGACAATGAGAGTAAAAGGGACAGGGAGCTTTTTAAAAGAATGTTTTAATTGACCAATTGATATTTCTAGGAAAAATATGTTATTTGGGGCACACAAACCCCCCTTTTGATCCTCAAAGATGACCTCAGATCTGAAAAAGCTTATGTGCCTGAAACGCATCTTTTATCCCCAGCTGTATCAATTAGTCTAAAAAGACACTGCCTTTTATTACACGTTTTGCTTGAAGCAACTGAAAGAATAAGTCACTTCTATTTTGATGCTGTAAGAAATATTTGATGTAAGAAACATCAATTCCAATATGCCTTCCTATAGTTAAAACAGTAGCATTATGTTGAGTGGCTTTGTTTACCTTTCTTTAGCTGTCTTTAATACTGATTCAGTCTTTTAATACCTGCTGCTGACACAAATACTCCCGAGGCAGATGTAAAACAAGGCAAAGGTGAAATGGCCTGCTCCTCTCCCTTGGAATCATCTTCATCTGTTCCTGTAGCTGTGATCCAGGAACATCTGAAAAAAACACTGGTTAGCAAATAGTTCTTACTTAGGCTTGCATATGATAACATCAGTTGTGAGTTTCAGCAACACATGGTGCTAAGTATTTGCCAAGAATGGATCATTCTGCACCACAAGCAAATAACCATGCCCACTTAAATAGTTGTGTGATGCCATATACGCATCCAGATTTTCTTGTGTGAAAGAACACAGGTGTTGTAACTGCAGCTGGCTGTGCACTCTTTCACATCTGCGTCTTGCTCCAAAGCTGCTTTCTGTGATGAACATCCGTGAAATCAATCTGAAGCCTAGAATACAAAGAACTACTTTATTTTCATAGCTAAGAATGACAAGGGGAATTACAGGATTTTAAAGAAATATTTATTTCAACTGGAGAAGGAATTTAAGTCGTGAGAATACTTTGGTGAGAATTTAGGTACTTAGGAGAATTTAAAGAGAACTTTTGGCTTTAAAAAAAAAAGTAATAGCTGTGGTTAATACAAACTTTTGTTCAGGCTTTCAGCAAAATACATGTCTAGAATACAATTCTATTTTGGGGTTTCATTAGTAAAAGAGATTAGTCTTTTTCTTTGTGGTTTTGTATTACATTTTTACATTTCTTGCATTTTGTTATAGAAATGCCTCCATCCATTGCCTGAAGTCTTTTGGTAAAATGTTAGCAGGTGTAACTTTTTTGTACTAACTTGACTGCTTTTTGTTCAGTCTTTTATGAATGCTGTTTGGAGCAGGCCATAAGAGTAAGTGCCCAAATACTGGTCTTTATTTTCACCTATTGATCCACTTTATAAAACCATTTTCATGTTAGACAACACTTAAAAAAAATATTTAAACTGACAGTTTTTTGGGTAATAAGGATCTATAATCAAAATCCTCAGGACAGGGTTTCAAAAATACACTACTGCCCTGAGCTAGAGAAAGATGTAATTGCAGATGGTTTCTACACTTTAAAAATATCTTTTAAGACTACCTTATACCTCAAAACTACCACATAAACTATGGCATGAATGATGAAGATGCTCTTTAACAGTTCAGTTAGCTGTCAGACAACGTGCTTGTATAATCCACTGGATCTGGTTGTATACGTTCAGCAGCATTTGCTGTGATAGAGCATTTCCCATCTCTATGATAGATAGAGATAGTTTCTTCACTAGGGATTAGTGAGATAGCAAGAAGTGGGATCTAAACCTGCTAGTTTCCATCCATGCTGGCAGATCACTTGGTGGCATCCAGAATGAAAAGATGCTCCTGCAGAAGGCAGATCTGCAGGTTGCTTGTGGCCCACTCAGCTTCCAGAGGCTCTTGAGCAGCTATTGGTTTTTTCAGTAGATAGGTAAGGTGTAGATGAGACTGATTTTGCTTTGATTTTTTTTTTTTTTAATTGAGTTTTGGAATGTTGGAAGGCCAGACAAAGCTAGCTCTGCTTTCCTTTGCATTTTTTGATGCTTCCTTCTAAAAAATACGCACACTTAAAAATTTAAAGATGCTGGCCAAAAGCCAAACTATTCCTCTTGAACACATCAGATTGGTGCAAGTCAAGGGGTCTCTCCCGTGCTCTTTCTCCCTTGTGGGATCAGATTTGTCAGATGCGGCATGTCCCATCAGTCCTCTGCTGTAGCCTCCTGCTCACCAGCTGGGAAGGAAGGGAGAGTAGCATGACCTGAGATCTGTAGGCTGAGGAGGGAATGCACCTCCCAGGAGGCACGGCTGTGCCAGCTTTGCATGTCTGCCTCACAGACCGTGAGGTAACCGTGGAATTTACTTGTTGGGGTTTGGAGAGAAAGTTTTAGTGCTATCACCGATTTCTTCCTAGATCTCCGCATCCCACTTGGACAAGATTTGTAGGTAGCAGATAAGCATCGAGCATTATTCTTGGCAAAGGAACTTTTAAATGGTATCAGGCACAGCAGACCCACGTTTCAAAGCATGTTATGGCTTCTACAGCAGTCTGCCTCAAAGGGAAGGCTTTTAGTTTGTGAGGTTACCTTTTAATTTCCAAGCTCTCTTCCTAAGCTGTTTTTGACTGGAGGTAGGCCAAAGCGCTTAAATTAGGGAATTAATGAAAGAAACCACTAATTATGCGCAGTGGTAGATAAGGCTGCACAGCTGTGTCTGGTTTCGTTATCTTTCTATCCAGGAACATTCCAGAAATAAGCAGTTAAGGGGAAAGATTTGCAGTCTTTTTCCTGCTTGCACATGGTGTTCAACTCTGTGACCACACATTCCAGTCCTCTATTGCTAATTTACAATTTTTCATGTGCTGCACTTGGATGGAGACGTGAAAATGTCTGATGTGTTTATGAACTTAGCTTTGAATTGTCTCCTCACTGAGACACAGCTGCGTGGCACAGGTGAGGAGGGACAGAGGCCACAGCAAAGCCCTCCATCATTTCCCAGTTGACTGATGCACGCTTGAGGGTTGTCTGCCCTACCATGGCCTGCAAAGGGCTGTGAGGCTCCAGGGTACCCTGGGATGCAGCAAGGTGTCATCTTTGATGATGGATGTATGGATCTTCTGCAAGGGGTGAGCACCCTTTGAGAGCTCCTCTGAAGCAGGAGGCTTTGGCTGATCGAGAGGCTTTGTGCCTCTTACTGTAAAGCAGCCTTTCATTCTTCATTTGATATTTATTGTACTGTTTGCAGTATAGCCATTCCCTTGAGAGAAACATCAGAAAATGTCATCTCTTGACATTTGGAAGCAAGTTATTTGGGGTACTTTGGAGTCAAATCTGTACAGATGTTTAATTTAGAATATATTTTTACCAGTCCAAATCTACTGCATTGTTCTGAAGCCAGAGTACTGTAACTAGTCATTAGCCTACATAAGCAATTTTCTTATGGAGAGGAAGATTTAGGGAGGCCTTTTGTTCCAGCGCAAGCGGGTTCTGAGAATAAAGGGGTTTTTTAGTGATCCTCGCAATCTGTCCTGGTCAATAGAGAAAGCGTTAAGGAACACATATTCAAAACAGCAAGTATCAAAAACTACATCTCAAATATCTGGGAATAAAGGACCTCTGTTCACTCAGTGAGGGGTCCTCGAGGGCACAGAGGATGAATGTTTGAATTCTCTTTACTCTGCTGTATTTGTAATTTATTACCATTGGTTGAAAGATTAGCATGCATTCCCCACCGCTTTCATGTTCTGGCTTCCTCTTGGGTCAAACTTAGGGCTGACAACTCCAAAACTCTTCTGGTAGTCTGTGTAAGCTGCAGCCCCTGATGTGAAACAAGAGATTTTCACAATCCCATTATTATCAAGACACTTTTGGGGTGTTATATTAAATAACTGGTTTAACAGTCTTTACTACAGAGCAACAAGCATGAAGTCTCAGGTCTTTTGAGCTGCCTTCTGGCTTTTGGGAGATTTCTGACTGCTAGAGGAACATTTGGCAATCATCTGTTGTGTGTAGTGCTAATCACTGCTTTGGACTACTTTCATAGTCATAGTTAAGTCTCTTATATCTTTTATATATATTAAAACTTGTACTGAAAAGGCTGTGGGTGCCTTCCCCAGTGATTTAAGATGTAGGACTTTGAGTTGCATGTACAGTTAGCTAAAAAGGGGAAGACAGTTACCAACTATTATGTTTTTTCTCCAGATGTTTCCTCTAAGACAAATATCTAGGGTTTTATTATGACACAGTAAGAACAAGCCAATAAGATGAGAATAGTTGGGGTTGGGGTTTTTTTGGATTTCCATTGTCTGTTTGATCTAAATAGCCAGTCAATCAAATACTGTGGTAAATTTTCTGGTAATTTAGAGGGAACATGCCCATGCTTGTTACTGTGTGTGCTGCTCTCTTCTGAACAGAGTATTAAAATGCTTTATTCAAAATCCCTTTGGATGCAAACAAAAATAAGATTATTTTAAAGTACTTATGTTCTTGAAAATATTATACATGGTTGGGGTTTTTTTGTTTACTTAAAAACTTGTTCATACAAGAAGCAGCAGGCTCCTATTCTGCTTTCCCTTAAATTGGTGGCAAAACCCATTTTTACTTCAGAAGGAACAGGATCAGACCTATAGTCAAGGTTTAGCAGCTCTGGGACAAATCCCACAGTTCTTATTCTCATGTTTCTCAGGCAAAATTCCCATTGCCTTTAAGGTTTGGAGCACAAATGCTAGTTCTGTTCTAAAGAGGTTCCAGTATACCAGGTTGCATATAATGGGAATGTGGATGAAATACTACACAATAAACATTAATTTAAAGACCAACTATCCTTTCACAGATTTCGAATACCTGGAGGGCAAGCACTGGTACGGTCATCTCTTCTGAGGTCTTGGAATTGCTCTTAGTAACTCCCATATCAAACTCATAACTTCTGGATGGATTTAAAATAAGTTCCCAATGAGTCCAAAATCCTGCCTTTAGTACATTTTTAATGTAGATGACTGAAATTTTTAGCCATTTTTATGTCCATTGTATAGTAAGAATTGCAAACGTAGTAGAAATCTCTTCATTTGGGGGGGACACACAAATTTAATTATATTTGGTGATGGCGGTGTAGAGATTATTTTCACCAAGTTATTTTCTTCCATTATATTCATCCTCTTCACTAACACATATGAAAAATTTACTCTGTGTTGCTAGATACTTTGGCGAGGCTCGTTTTTCCCTTAGCATAGCCTGTTTGGGTAACTAGTGTGACAATAACAAGCGTTTCTTATAACTGAGGAAATGATACTACCAAATTATTACAATAAATACAAAGTTTTATTACCTTGATGCATGTGCATATCTAAAGTGAATTACACACTGCAGTAGAACACAAGATTGCAAAACTATGCATCTAAAACTTGTCTTTGTACATGTAATTATACCTTCTTACAGTGTATGCCATCTGATAGAGTTTTTAATTACATAGCTGCTTGACCCCTTTTCTTGCTTATCCTTGCTTTGTTCATTGTCAAGAATTGCTGCGTTCTGTTTTTTTTTAGTTCGTGGTCTTCAGCCACCTTTTCTTCACAGCCTTCAGGCTGCTCTCTGGAAACAGGTTTCTTCATTGCCTCCTCTGTCCGATGATGTGGCTGCATATTCAATAATATTGTCATCTTCAGAACACTCTTCTTGAGCAGAGGTGGTATCATGTTTCCTGTGAAGACTGAGGTAGACCAAAAAGACAATTAAAAAAATAACTACTCTTTTAAGACAGTTTAAGGTTAATGTCTTAACATCTTAGGGAGGTCATGTGGAAAAACATTTCAAAAAGCTGAATCTGAGGATGGAACTCCTTTAAATCTAAAACTTAAATGTTCATTGAGATTACTAAAACCAGAATCCAAATCTGCATTACGTTTGAGAGTGCAAGGCTTTATTTGTCACATGGAACGAATATCATCTGCTCACTCCACGGCTGCCTTCAGTTACCAAATACTCGGTACCCAAGATGATTTCTTGCAGAACAAATCTTCCTGGCATATATCTGTCTGCATTATCCAGCTTCACCAGCTGAAATCCAAATATAAGGATCAAAAGGAAAAGAATTATTAGAATGCGAATGCTCACATTCAACAGATGTGGTGACATAATTTAGTGCTGTCTCACTTGTTTCCCGATTTCAAGGATTCAAAGTTCCAAGTTCTCAGTACTTTCTTGTATATGTAAAGCATGTCTTGCAATAGAAATGCACATTTCACAGACAGGCACGTTTTAGGTAGCTTTTGCTTTATGTTTTTATGGTGCACCTCTAGTGATTTTGTCTTTTTTTTTTTTTTTTTACTGTATTGTAGTTGTGATTCACAATGCAGGAATTTTTGCAAATTATGATATTATGTAGTTCTTGAAGCCTGATTTTAGTTTTCTAATGCCAAGCAAAAACTTGCTTACTTCAAAGATGCTTTTGCTACCATCTTTATTCTGCTGTGCTGTAAGCTGCAACCTTATTTAATCTAGAGGTGTGGCAGTACAAGGTCATCCCAGACAGACAAAAGATTTTTTTCTCCAATCCGTCTCTTTTGGGAAATACTAGTTTAGAAAGTATAAATCAAGGCGACTTTGGTGTGGATGATAGATGAGTAATGGGGAAGGTATGGAAAATACTCGTGACACCTGGAATGGTTATTCATTCACTTCACAGACACACCAGAAACGTGGGAAGAGTGTTCTGCTGTGGAAGAACCTGTGCTGCCTTGCACCAGATGTGTACTCCAAGTTGGAGAAACTGAAGAATATGCTTACTCCATGTGAAGTTGTCTGGACAACCTTTATGTTTTTAGGTTTTTCATATTTTGTTTCTTGTAGACACTGATAAGGAAACTGCAGGGTCATTGGGTTTGTATGTACAAAGGAGATATGGAACTTTGAAGAAGTATGGCATTTGATCTTTAAAAACTGAGAGGCTATGAATGCAAACTCCTATGAAAACCCCGAATTGCAAAAATCATTTGTAGTGAGCTAGAGAGGCATTTGACAGATTACGTGCAAGTACATACATGTGTGTTTCATTATATGATTGCCTTAGGAGACTGGAGTTTAAGTTGGCAGATCTACTTATTAAAAGCAAAGCTCTTTGGCTGGCAGGATTACAGAATGCCAGAAGGAGAAAGAGGCCAAATGCTGAGAGAGAAAGAGAGAGAATGTGTAATGTGCAGAGAACATGAGGAAGCTATAAAGCCAGCAGGAAAAAGTAGACTTAAATGTGGTTCCAATTTTCTATTGGGCTCAAGCTGATAGCCATGCAGAAGTAAAAGCATGAAGTTCTCTCATTTCAACATGAATTTAATGTTCTGGAAAATACAGAGTTTTCTGTCATGTTAAGTAGGATTTGGTCACCTGTCAGAAATCTTTAATCCATGCTTATTTTCCTGACTCAAGTGAAATAAATAAAAAAATAAAGAGGCTGGCTTTGAAGCTAGACGAAGCACTGTCAGACTGTGGCATTAGTGGATGCTCTAATAGACCCTGAAACTTAGTTCTTAGTCTCGGTTAGCTTGTTGCAAGGCTAGAGTATTGACTCCCAGTATATGTTAAATTTCTTTATGTAATTTGGTGACATGGAATTTGTAACTATTTTGGGGTAAAATACCCAAAACAAAAAAAAAAAACCCAACCCATTCTTTATACACAGTAGTTTAGAACTAAGCTGTCCTCCAAGGTTTTGGAAGCAGCAGCCAAAACCATACAGAGTATATATGTCTAGAGAAGTCTACATCTAAGGCCTCGGTCTTTCTCACTCAAGTTGGGTTCCTTCACAACCTCAGGCAGCACAGATGAGAATATTCACTTTGTCCTTTGCATTATTTATTGCTTGCTGAATGCCATTAGAATAACTAGTCATCTTGCTCTATCTCCCAAGATTTAGCTATTTGAGAGCAAGGTTTGAAATGTGCAAAGCTGACTGGTGACTGGTGGAAAGCTGACTGGTGTAGTGAAACACAAGAAAACACAAGAAAACACAAGAAAAAGAGAACCAGAAGGGATGGCTCCCATGAGATCAAGAAATATGCTATTTTAAAACAAGACAAAACAGAAAAAAAAAACCAAACCAAAAATCAAATAAGAAACATTTCCTTTAGAACAAGGCCTAGATTTAGATGATAGCTCATACCGGTCTCTCTAAAAGAGGCCATTAGTGTCACATTTGCCATGAAATATTGGAACCCTTTGGGAGGAGGAAGGCTCCTGTTTAGCAGTTCTCAGTCCTGCAAGAATTAGGTACACTTAATATAGTGTACCAGAGCTTAGGTGAGTTATACCAGCTGATTGCTGCATTTACCATTTTTGATGAGTTTTGTCTCAGTGGTGCCTCAGTAAAGTTTCTGAAGATGTCATGGCTGAGTTATTAGGATACAAGTTTTTCCAGCTTCCTGGAAGGGTAAAATTAGAAGGAGAGATAGGTAGAAAAATGCTTATTCTGATGTAGCAGGCAGTTCATGTGAACTGTGCTTAAAAATAAGGAGTCATAAGTCTGTTAGAAAAATCAGGTCAGTTTAAAATTAATGCATTTCTCTTCCATCTGTTCTCAACAAAAAACTGCTTTTCTGTAAGTATTCTCCATCTTGGCATCAAGTGAGACATCCTTTCGCTTCTTGGCGTGGCCCACATTTAAATAAAAAAAATCTTTTAAAAGGTAAAATGAAACTAGAAAGAAGTGTTCCCTTTTGGAAGGGTCAAATAAAGGTAACTCTGGTTCTTTCTTGTGGCAAGATGAGCAAGAGATATCTCTGGAGCACAGTGACAAAACCAGACATGTAAGACATATGAGACTTTCTTCTTTTTTCTCTTCTCATCCACAGCATGTTTGCCTGTGCTGGAGTAGGCCATTGTGGGGTAGCTGCCTGATGGCTTCTTGCTCACCTCCTGAGTCTTTGTAGAGGACGTAAAAAGAGCTTCTGTGTGCCTGGCTTCTCTGGAAGAGAGCTTTCATTTGGTCCACCTGAGTTAAAAATCACAGGGAACATGTTGTCAGTTCTTAACCAGATGTGTATGGAGTTTGCACAGCCCCTCTTGCAGTTTAGACTTTCCAAGATCACTTGCAAAATATTTTTTGCAGTTATTTCAGCTCAGTCTCACGCCTTCACAGCACAGCACACTGCTTGTTTTGAAGAGGCACACATTTTTCTTTGTTTTAGACCCCAAGAAACTTTCTAAGACTGTAGGTTGCACGGAGGTTGCAAAAGGATTTCTCCGAGTTGAAGTGCTTGGAATCATGATTGGGTTTTCTTAAGGAAAGGCTTTGCCTCTTGCTTTTAGTCTTTCAGCAAACAAATACTCCCAGTGCAGTCTGAAGCCCTGTTGCATCCCTCCTCCAGTTAGTCTTTGGCTTGCGGGCAGTGATGTAAAAACACAGCCGTTTTTTCATGCTAGCTTTTCATTAGCACCATCTTTGTTGTTATTTTCAATTCTTCTTTTGCACTTCCTGTAAACAGATTTTGCAGCATATGAATTTCTGCAGAGCAGTGTGCTAGACAATACACAAATGAAGGTCTTTGTCCAGTTGCAGTTAGCCTGCTAGTTGGACCTATGCACTGCTTTGTATAAGGCCATGAGGTTCATTCCCCACTTTAATCTCTAAGCTGTAAATTAAAGTTGCTTCAGCAGTGGAGTCTCAACAAGCAGTGGTTTATGGAAGCGAGATCTTTAAATTCATGCACTAAGTAAATGTACTCCATATTCTGAGACATCCTTTTGGTATAGCATCTTGATAGTGTGAAATGTATTGAATGAGAATTAACGCTGACATTGCTATGCAGAGAAATCGTGACAGGTGTATGATACGGGTCAAAAATCTTATTACATATAGACTGAGAGTTCTCTTCTTCATCTGAAATTAAACACAATGGTGGGATTAATTCTCTGTAGATGCAGTTCAGGAATTTCCTAATAACTTTGTTGTTTCTGTATCTATGTCAGATCAGCCCATGATTTAATGGCTGTAAGCGTTAACCTAGTTTTACTTTCTTACCAGATTGTCTTTCAGCATTTCTGTATTTCTACTGCTACAGCTAGGGCCCTAAGCTTTTTATGCCTTTTTTTTTCTTTTCTTTTTATTTAAAGAGGAGGGAAAAGGCTTGATTTAAAATACAATAGTTTCCAGAGTACAAAAATCCTGATGCTGTATTGCTGTTACCATTGTTTCCATTTTTCTTTTCTGGATGACTGCTATACAGTCATTATTTTTAACTTTCTGTGTACTTATAAATGTTTCCCATAATTTCCAAAAGATGAAGGAGCTGTTTTGGCTTTTATCTGTCAGCAGCCTCTGCCAGTACTTTTATGTAAATCTTCCAGATCTAAACAACTTGACTTCTTGAGCACAGTAATACACACTTTTTCTTGCAGCAGTGAAGAGCTTATTCTTTTCCTCTAGATTGCTTGCCTGTGGATAGTTTGAGGGGCATTTGTTGGCATTTTCCCCCCATTAGTTTCTCCACAGCAAAAAGGTGGCAAAACAAAGTGTTCTTTCAGTGCAAGACAATACGCTGTCCCAAATCTTTATGTATTACAATGATTGAGTAAAAAGAGAATATTTTGAAATATGATTCTTAAGCAGAGTTATTATCACAAACTAGTCATAACAAACAACTTCACAGTACCAAAAAAAGGGAAACAGCAATAAGGTGTTTACAGGTGGGGCGGATCATTCCAGAGAGAGTTCTAGCATCCCCACTGTGTCACAGTGAATGTCCATCCAGCAGTGCTGTCTCATTTACAAAGAGCAGATGCTGCTGGAGCACCATTACTAAACATCACCATGGTTATGTGGAAAGGGAATTGAAGCTAGTAATCTTGGTAGGTTAGTGCCAAACTATTCAAAAGAAAATACATGTCACTGTCTTTTAGATAAAAACATTTTCAGTATGGCAGCTTGCTTTTTCACAGAATCACAGAATCACCTAGGTTGGAAGGGACCTTTTAAGATCATTTAGTCCAACCAATGGAAAAAGACACAAACCAAAACAAAAAAACCCAACAACAACAGAAAAACACCACAAGCCATCAGAAAACCCCCACACCACACCCAAAACAACCACCAACCCAACACTAATCCATATCCCTGAGCGCCATGTCAACTTGTCTCTTGAATACTTCCAGGGATTGTGCTCAACCACCTCCCTGGGCAGCCCATTCCATTGCCTGACAACCCTTTCAGGAAAGAAATATTTCCTAATATCTAACCTGAACCTCCCCTGGCGCAACTTGAAGCCATTACCCCTTGTCCTATCATCTGTGACCTGGGAGAAGAGACCGACCCCCACCTCTCTACAGCCTCCCTTCAGGTAGTTGTAGAGAGCGATAAGGTCTCCCCTCAGTCTCCTCTTCCCCAGACTGAACAACCCCAGCTCCCTCAGCCTCTCCTCTCTTCTGTGAAGTTTCACATGATGGAGGTCATTGAAATCATCTCACCATGACTCTGCTGGCTTGCCAGAACCAAAATTTTCAAGTACCTCTTGAGATGGACCTTGGCATTCCTTCCCTTAAAAGATAGGCAGCTGTCTCTCTCTTACGTGACAAAGATTTCCAGGAACAACCAAGTACGTATTTCCTTCCCCACTTGCTAGTAAGAACTTGAGAACAAGTTTTGGAGCAAAGTACTCTTGCATGGGAAGTGAAGTTGGGATGAGATAATAGAAAATTCATATTTGAATAGGAGAGTGAACAGGAGAATATGAGCCTACTGGATGACCACGTGTCCTTGTACAATCTGGATAATGTTCCAGGTAATAAATACCTCAACTCTTCAGCAGAGTTCTGTTCCTTGAGAGCATTAGGCTTTGTATGCTGAAATGGGCAGAGCAATTTCATGGGAAAAATGCTATGTCATTATGTGGAAAGAGACAAAAGCAAGAACTAAAAGTGCACATGCAACCTTAGTTCTTTGTTGTCTTAAGTTTTGAGTGCTTGACCTTGTGGTCATGATGCTTTTTTAATGTAGGAGGTTTTATGTGTCTGAGTAGTGTTTCAGGCATCAGACAAAGGGAGCTTTGGCTGCTGATTCTTTGTAGTGTGACTGTAGTAAAATGCCATGTAAATATATTAACTTACATATGGTATCTTTAAAAGAAATAACTCTTTCCCTAGAGTTTCACTGTTTCTTTTTTTTTTATTTTTTTAACAAAAATCATGTATAGTGAAGAATTTAGTAGAGTGTCATGGCTTTAATGTCCTTGGGAAAGATGAGGTAGAGTTTGTGGGAAGGCAGCTGGCATAAATTCTGAGAGATTTCTTAGTTAATCATAAGACCAATAAGGGAGGTTTCGTTTGTAGAGAACTATCACAAGTTTGTTCTGATTCTGATAAGGGCTTCTAGGTACTACTACTGCAATCTGGATTTTTAATGACAGCAGTAACCCTGAAGGTTGCACTGGGAACCTGATAAGTAGGTCACAAGATGCAGCTGCCAGTGGAACGTGCTGTTTGTCCTCACACCTGCACTATCCGCACCAGACTTGAATATTCAGTGTCATGTATTTTCCTTCTTGATATTGTGTATCATGTGAAACCACTGCCAGAAGCTGGAATAGTAAGTTTTTCATTGCCAGTTAGTATCTCTGAGAAGAATTAGGCAGAATTACTCAAATTCTTGCAGAGCTCAGCTCTTTTTCAGCTGTGGAGCAGCAATCTTAGAGGAGGAGGAGGCAATATAACACGCCTCAGTTACGAAGTGCAAAACAAAGCAGTGTTTTGCATTCACTGGGTCCAGCTTCTTGGTAGATTCTGTCCTGTCCCTCCCTTATTGTCACCTCAGTTGTCATCTGCTTGCTTGTGAGGATGCAGTACCTTGGTACCCACAGAACATTCTACCTCTCATTTGCTAATATCTTTCTGACTGAAAACTGTTGGAAGGGAACCTGCAGACATCATCAACACATGACAAACAGGTGTTAGCTTATTAAAATATTTTCTTTCTCCTCAGAATCATGCTCTGAGGACCATGCTGGCTCGTTCTGTTTAGAGACAGCACTCTTCCATTTAGTGCTGCTGTTGGGGACATTGCTACTTGCTGTGCTCCTGCACATCATGCAGGGCTTGGGGTGATCCCTGAGAATGAGGGTTAAGAGGGAACACATCGGTCTGCCACCCCTGACAAAAATGTTGGAAGCCACTAGCCATGCCTTGTGCTCCAGACCATGGGAGGGAGGTGAAAGAATAATTGAATAATCAGGTTGTTTTCCCATATCTTCCTTGATATTTTGGGGAGGTTTCTTTTGCAAAACCGTTTATGCATTATGTATTGCATTACAATGCGGTGTACTGCATGCCAGAATATTGCACTTAGTTAATTTTTTTTTCATAAGCCTTGCAATTTTTTCTCAGAATGGGGCTGCTTATTTCTCTAATTATGTTAATACTAATTGTAAATAGCTGCAGCCATTTCAAATCCTAAATTCAGTTCTAATTTGAAAAGGAGCATTGCAAAAGCTCACCCATAGAGGGAAGCAGAATACTGTCTACAACAGTCTTAACTACAGGCTGCTTTTTAAAAATTATCTGTGCTTCAGTTGAAGCCAACAAAGAACATCTGTTGTCTTATTTATAGCTCCTATTTCTAAGAAGAATATTCTGTAGCAGATGAGAAAAGTGCCTGACAGCTCATAATTCATAAAGTTACTGAGGCTTAATCTGATAGAATATTATGTACAGAATTCCCTCCCAGTACAGACAGTATCACATCCCTTTCAACAGATGACAGAAATAGGCCTTTATGAAACATTAAATTAATAAGTGTGAAACATGATTAGCAGTCACTATTAAAAGTATTAAACCATTATAAAGGAATATAGTACTCCATGCTATGATTCTTGGTGGTTTTATTTTTCTGCTTATTTTTGCAGCTAAGCTCTTCTCAAGCCAGACACCATTATCGGTTTTTTTTCCTTTCTCTCTGCACTTTCATTTTGTTTTGTCTTAGAGGAATTCTTTGTTAATTAAGGCAGCAGCTTTGTGACTGGCATTCATTTACGTGTCAGAGAAGGGTAAAGACACCCTAGATTTCTTTCAGGAGAATTGCTACATTATAAAGTATGACTTTCTATGTCTAGCTTTGTTCTGTCTAGTTCTGCCATCTATTGTTTATAGATTATTTTCTTGCACTAATCTGTGTTTGCCTGGGCTTGTTTCCCGTCTGTTCCCATAGTTGCCCCTTGTTCTCCTGAGCCCTGAGAGTGCAGCTGGTGCAACTTTATAAATGGGGATGAAGAGAGGAATTAGTTCTCTTGGTCCCCAAACTTCCTGCATAATCACCGTGCAGATGATATTTTAGCAGTCAGATCATTGCTTGCATGTATGTGCTGATAACCCTGGAAAGTATCTAGGCAAAATATTTGACTTGTGTCACTTACAGCATTGATTTATAAAGCTAACAGTGTCTTTTTTGGCGTATTATGCGTAGCCAGGATGAAATAAAGTAACATTCAGTTTTTATACTGACCCTCCTAGATTCAGTGGGATGGACTATAAATGGCCTGGTAATAATATACATATACTTGTCCTGGAAAAATGACTGTCTGGCCTTATTCTCTTAAGTGCCACATATATTATAACAACTGTGTAGATTTTTCTACAGAAGTCAGTTTGAAATGTCCTTTTCAGCTTTATAACTGGTGTTGTCAGTACCTACCTCACATACAGAATTCTGGAAATCCTGGCTTTGCATTTTGAGTGGTACAATGGGACTGACTGGAGTTCGGAAGGTCAGGCTGGTGAGAACTCCTGCAGTCATCATCCTTTGGAATAAGCTCCTTGGAAAAGTTCTTGTCCCTCTGTATTACTGTAGGATCACAGCATAAATATGGATATTTTAAAAAACTATTTGAAGTCCAGAAGGATATTAACAGAGTACTATGTATCTGTGAGGGTTAAATATTATCATTGAGATGTTGTAGGAACAGTGTTCTGCTTTATTCAGGTGTTTTCTTCATTGAAGATGAAGGAAAAGAGGAGTGATAGCTGATGTGATAAACTGTTTTTTCAGTACAGATCTGTATTTCCTTCTGTGGCCAAAATCTTCAGCATACCTTTTACAGAGGAATCTGAATGAAGTTGTAATTTTGTCCGCTAGTTCGTTCCCAACATCTACTGGCTGATGGAAGAATAGACTGTGCTGGCTGCATAGTATTGAAGGGTTTTAGAATCGGCAGTATCCATCTAGCTTCCCAGTTGTACTCCAGTCACACTAAGATCACCAGTAGGCATCATTTATCCCTGTTCCTTTTCATAGCTCTGGGGTCATTCATATTGCAATAAATCTTGACTCGCGGGCATTTTTCTGCCTCCATAAAAATAAGCTTTTTGTTAGCCCAAAGGCTGATAGTGTTGGTGCACCAGCCCATTCCTTTTTCTCGTGCTGAGATAGTCTTCACCTCTCTTAATTTCTCCTGATCTAGTCTCCTTTGGCTGCCAAGGCTTCTATGGTATCCTGAGTCTGCAGTCTGCCTGACTGACGACATCTGATAAAAATAAAAGACAAGTAATAGTAAACAGACTTATTAAGCCACTTGTAATGATGTGTCAAATTCACTGAAGCTTAAATCTCTTTCATATTTTACCATGAATAGCGTTGTCTTTTCAGATCTTTCTAATGAGACCACTACTGCAAAAGGTGGTTAAGCCTGGACAGCTCTTCCTCATGCTGTTTGCAGTGATGCTTTCAGCCCTTAGGAGAAGTTAACTTTAGTAAACTAAATCTTCTAAGGTCAGTAGGGTCTAAGGAGGGGTATTTTTCTCTTCTAACTGTTGCAGCTGAATTTACTATCTATTGCAGTCCTTGATATATCTGAGACACACAGTGACATCAGCTTCTTTGTCTTCACTCTCACCTTCTTGTCTTTCATCCTTGCCCAGTGAAAACCTTTTCCTAATAGCAGTTGGGCAGTTCTGAACACTCTATTTGCCTCTTCTTTTGTTAAATGCCATTAGATTCCCAGAAATTACAAATGTTACTGTCCTTTCTCTCTGGTATTTATTTGTAATACCAGAGTCATCTTTTTCTGTCTTGGTCTGGCATGGAACCCAACACACAGATCTCTACGGAAACTTAGAATCATAAAATTGTTTAGGTTGGAAGAGACTAAGATCGAGTACAACTGTTAACCTAGCACTGACAAGTTACCTCTCAACCATGTCCCTCAGCACCACATCTATACATCTTTTAAATACTTCCAGTGATGGCAACTCAAGCACTTCCCTGGGCAGCCTGTTCCAATGCTTGACAGGCCTTTTGGTGAGGAAATTTTTCCTTATATCCAATCTAAACCTCCCCTGGCACAACGTGAGGCCATTTCCTTTTATCCTATGGCTTGCTTCCTAACTTATTCTGTTAGGGCTTAGGATTTTTTTAATCTTTCACATTGTTTTACTGAAAGTTTCTGCAGGAACTTGCTGCTGTGTAAGATTATAAAGAGATGTATAATGGACCCTGAAATGTCCTTTCACTAAAAGTGAGCAGTTTTGTGTTAGTAAGAGTTGTTGCCTTCTCTGATGAGTTGTGGGACTGGTGTGGCCTTTCTTCCCAGCTGATGAAAGCAGGTGCTGAGGTGGGACATGATGGCTGGGGCTCAGCTTCTGGACCTGCTGCCCGTGCAGGGCCCAGAGAAGCATCAGGCCATGCCATCACTCATGCAGGGGCACCTCTTGGTGCCTTCCAGCATTACAGGATCTGAACTCATGTCTCACCAGGCACGGCTGTTGGTGTGTTTTCAGTTCTGGGTCTGCTGAAGCACTGCTGTCTCTGGTCTAGGGGTCGCTAGCAGTCAGCACACAGGAGTGCACGAGACTGCCTCAGTTCCTACCACTGCCTTGAAGGCTGTGCAGGGATACAAAAAAAAAAATTTAAAAAAAATACTCTCCTTTCCAGTGTGTCTTCACTGGAACTTGACATCATACACTGACAAGTGATTAAATTCAGCCATTACAGATCCTGATTGAAATTATGATTCTATTTTGAGGAAGATGGGTAATAATGGTGGAACATTTTTTGAATTCTATTTCCCATACCTAGCAGGGTTGCTAACTGCTGCAATAACAGCATTTCACTCAAGAAAGTAAGCTCCCATATTTATCAGAATTTTCAATAGCAAGCATGGGTATTGAGCTTGGTAGAAAATTCTCCATTGTCCTTAACTTGTCATGCATTACGCCACTGGCAAAAGTATTGTAGGTGCTCTGTCAGCCACTGTTTCTTCATAGTTTGCTAGCTAATCTTTCTGGAGGCATTATCACAACTTGCATTTCTTCTTCTGTGTTAATTTATATGCTTATGTTTATTATATTTAATTTCAGTGCTAGTGAAACCATTCACATTTGGACTTTCAAACAAGGATATGTGGAAGTCTATGGATACATAATTCACTACATTAGGGGATAAAGTTACATGCATAAAGGGTGTATCTGCATGCACATAACCCAGTTATGATTATCTTCAGACCTGAGCTTTCAAACATTATACTATTATGTAGAGTTGTGTTGTCATAGAATGCAGTATGTATGCACAAGCTTATATGCCGTTTTTAAAAAGAGAAGAACATGCATGGAGTAATCTTAACTAAGCTAAATGCAAATAACGTTAGTATATGGTTCCTATAAAATATTTTGAAATTAAACTCTTTTGCATGGTGTGTATTGTTAAATTTTAAATAATAGTCTTTACATATATATTTATATATATATATATTTTCATTCTTCTTTGAGCAGTAATGAAGGATTTGGCTCAGAAGCATCTGAAGCCAAATTCCAGCTCTAAGTTTCCATTTGTCATTGCCAGGTACTAACTCTAAAGTATCTCTTTTTACGGAGAACCTTTCCAAAAGGTGCAGCTGTGTGCTGGTTTCATCTTGCACTTTGTAGCTGTGTTGGCAACCCTTGAATGTAAGGTATGCTCTCATCTCCCACACGTTGCCATTGCCTTAAAGCTGTTCAGGCCTGTCTGTAGCAGGGAGAGGGAAGGGTTCACAAATTGGAGCAAACCCTGGCTTGTGGTTCATCTCATTGGTTCTCACTGTGGCAAGGTAAAAATAGAGCTAGTGGAAAATCGAGCTTTTATCATGTGTCGTGAGAAACTTCCTTACTATCTGGAGACCTGCTACCAGACTTGTGACTAGAAAGAAGACACAAAAACTGTATGACAGCTTTCAGAATCTTAATATTTTGGAGACAGGAATTTTAAAAAAGTTACAGAAATTTGGGGGGAGAATTATTGGCTTAAGTGAAAAACTGATACTGGATTGTAGCAAAGGGATTTATGAAGTTACTCAGATTGTTAAGAGTGGAATTTGTTCTCCAAACCTCTGTGCTGTGCTACAGCATGCTTCAAAGCAAAAGATACTTTTGAAATCAGGTACTAAATGTAGGTTGCATGGGAGCTTTTGTTCGCTTCTCTTTTACTAGAACTGACCTATTACAAAAGTTTTCCTTTCCCTCTCCACATCTTAATATGCATGCCAAGTTTTCTTCTTTAAGGATAACTTGTATTTTGGCTCTGGGAGTCAAATTGTTTTTTTCCAAAATTAGGTGCAATTTTCTTCAATTTAGCCTCTGCCATTTCCTTGCAGCATTTTGAAATTGCAAGGCACTGTTTCCCAACAGTGGTCTGTGGTCTATCTTCTGTGTAACTGTTATAAACTGTCTTCAGTTCTACAAGTACCATTAAGTCTTTCTTTATAACAGGTATGTGTTTCGTGAGGCCTTCTGCTCTCAAATGAATGTAATTTTCTGTTTTGTGCAGAAGTTGGGAAGTTTAATGTACAGGTTGATATGATGCTATGAGTTAATTATATTGGAAATGGTGCAATGAGTAGGAAATCCTAGAACAGGTGAGAGGTTAAGGGATTTTTTAATTTGTTAATGCTAACATTAACATTTGTTAATGTTAATGTAAGAGATTACATGCGGATGAAGTGAAAATTTTTTTCAATGTTGCTGAGCACTGTAGCTGTATGACTTGGATGTATTCTTTTGTCATTGCTGCACTGATGATAACTGCAGGTTTTGTACCTTCCATTGTGTGAGTACATGTGTTTGCTTGTGTTTTTGCTGTAGAGCTTATACTCACCAGGTGTGTGTGTGTAGTATTAAAAGAGAGGTGAAGAGGTAAACACCCAAGTTTGCAGTCAAACACACAAGTATTTTACAGATTATGTATTAGTGGAATAGATTGTTGTTATTTTAAAGGCAAAAGTTCAGCAATTTTTTTGGCAGATAGAAAATTCCAATTTTGGAGAAAGAAATGGGATGTAGGGTGGAAGAGACATCTGAAATCCTCTGAACTCACAAAATTTTCCTTTTTTTTCAATTGCATATTTTTGGGTATCAGAGGAGTGTTGGAAATTTTTCCTTTTAACCAATTTGATATTTGCTTTACTTACATGTATTTACTTACATGTATTCTCTAAATATATTTATATAAATATAAAGGTAAATGTGTAGCTTCCAAAAGCCTTTCACTTAGACCATTGTTGATCCAAGAAAAATGTACAACAGAGAGATTCATTGGGAAATTATGATACAAACATAGTTTCTAAGCTAAGATCCTGCTTAAAGTGTGAATGAAAAGTATAGAGTGTCAGGTAGGTTCAGAAAGAGGCACTCTCTGTTTAGGTCATCTGGGTAAGGTCTACATCCACCCCATTTCCATGTCCCATGGAAAGAAACAGTTTTCTGTAGTGTCTTTATTCACCCTGGAAGAGCTTCTTCCTGTGAACTGAAGTTCATACTATACCCTTTCATGTGACTCTGACCTGATCTTTAATTTATTCTTTCAGTAGATTTGGCCTCATCATAAGGTAGATTCATGATTTGGGGTCAGAAGGAACTATTTGATCTGAATATTACAAATCAAATGATCCATATTTCAGCATTTGTTGGCAAAGGCTGCTTGGGGTGCATTTGAGTGCGTTCCATTTGAGCCCAACTTGTGTTTGCTAAAGCAGATATGACATTAAGCTAAAAGAGGTGTTCCAGATAGAACCTGAAAGTGGTTTGTAGATGTAAAGAGATGAAAAGTCCATTCCTTCCCTGAGTAGCGTGTTCTGCATTAGTAGTTATACTTGAAGATCTGCTACACCTATATAACGTATGCTTTCTTTGAATTTAGCTTTTAATCAGTGTTACACTAGGTCAAATATCTGACAAAACTTTAGAGTTTATTATATCTACCATTTGCTAACGAAGGTGCCACCAAGGAAGGAAGTTGTGTGTTTTTTAACACAACCTATTATCTAAAAAGCTATGCAGACAATCCTTAGTTACAGTGCTACCTTTTATTGCTTTATCTTATGAGTCTAGTATCAGACTTTCCTTATTTTGCCTAGAACTGATAGCGTATCCAGTGTGCAGTCATCTTACTTGTTCTTTCAGGTTGGGCATTGGAACTCTTTTGATCGCCAGGAATTGCTCTGAATTTCCACAAGTTACTAAAAACTTGTGGAGCAGAGACCTGATTAGGCAACTCTTTTGTGACTCCTGAATGCTTATTTTCTGGGCCTCCTAAGTTAAACTGTTATGACTAACAGATATTTTTCTAATGTCCTTCTCAGTTATGAATGGATGATGGATGAATGGATGAATAAGTATTCCATTATTATCATACCACCCTTCTTCTTCTTCTACGTCCTGAGTGACATGCTCTAGCTCTGGGCAATCCTGCTTCAGCAGGGGAGTTGGACTAGATGATCTCTACAGTCCCTTCCAACTCTAAAAATTCAGTGAAATTCAATGAAATTATTTTGCAAGGGACATGTCTCAGTGTCTCAGTATGCTCCACTTCCATTACTAGCTCATAAATAATTATTATTTTGTGTCTTTCATTTTCTTCATCAATTTTTCTGCATTCCAGTCTGTCTCACCATTTTTAAATTGTTTGTATTTTTAGAAAGTTGTATAATTGTTACTTCACTTAATATAGGGTGAATTCTCAATCAGAATTATTTGCTTTTGCAGTTATGGTATATTGAAATTTTTTGCTACCTCAAAGTTACTAATTAAAAACTCTCTATTAATATTTTGCTGTTGTGTTTTTTTTTTCTTTGTCCTTCTACTTAGTTATCCTAAAAATTTTGTTCATTATAACTTTTCTAGAAATAGTGTGTGCACATGTGTGCGTGTATGTGTACATGCATGCATGCATTTGTGGGCAAATGTGTTTTCAGAATTGCTATTTGTCCATGGCGAGTTTAATTGGGCAGAGATCACCATCACTTCGGCAATTTTTACTTCAGTGATTAGGCTGTATTTATCAATCGCAGTCCATCAAGCTACGCCAGATATTTCTGTCAATAGTTCAATAATATCTTTATGTAAATGTTCTTGCTTTCCAAGAGTTAAAGAGGACCGCTCTAAAAGTTTTGAATTGCTCATTTGGCAAAACCAGTGCATTTAGAGATAGATCATCCCTCACACCACAGAGCCAGAACATTCCTTTATACAATCAATATGTTCTCTCCACGAAGAAACTGACTGCATATAAAATCCCTATGCAGGTTTGTTTGAATCAGAAAAATGTCCCCTTCTGATTATTCTGCTATTTAATCTTAACCAGTCATTGTAGAAAAGAAAATTGTTGCTTCAATAAAAATGTACTGTTAATAGCATTATGCTTGAAAGTTGAACGCAAACAGAAGTTCTGATGCCTTTGTATGAGTGTGAAATACTTGTTTGTACTGCTATTTCAGGCCTTATAAGCCAGTTTTACCCAGGGCATCAGCAATCACAGATGGTGATGTGTTTAGCTCCCTCATCTGGTGCACACTGGATGTAAACGTTTCAGACCAAAAGATTTTTTCTTTTTTTTCTTTGCATTCTATTTCTACCCATCCATAGACTGCAAACTTTTATTGTGTTTTCTTTTCCTAGGCAGTATGAAGAATGATTCTAGAGTGACTGAGGTCCCTGAAAGAAAATGTTATAAAAATGCAATTGTCATCATTTTTATTCAGCTTTTTGATTTCTTGTGGAGTGTTTTCTGTTAGGCCTATCAAGTGGGATGTTTGTTTTGTACTTAAAAATTAACTGGTCACATTATGTGTCATGGCTTTCATAAACAGAAATTACATTCACCTGTAGCTTGGCTTATTTTTTTTTTTTTTTCTTTTTACAGCTTTTTCACTTCCAGATCTTACGGAGCAGTTTTCACCTCCTGATGTTGCTCCTCTGATTCTTATCAAGATAGTGGAGACAATTGAAAAGAAAGGTAGGCTGAAGAACTATCTGCCAAGGTTTCTGTTACTTACGTGAGCCAAGACTGCAGAATCAGATCCAGAGTGGGCACCTCCCCTTTCTGGAGCTGCTAGTGCATCACATTACTTAACAGATATGAAATAATCTCATTTAAGGTTTGTTGCATTGGTTTCTTCTCCACAGAGGGTACTTGGACTGTAGGAGCAAAAACAAAGCTTACTTCATCTGACATTTAATAACTCGACTAATGTAAATATTACTGAAAGGTAAAGGAGAAGCATTTGGTATTGCTTTGTTTTTTCTAACCAATAAGCAGCTTGAGTCAGTTACGGAAATGCCATCATACACAGGCAAACAAGTAATGTTTTGCCCCAAAGTGGGAGAAAAAAAAAAGAAGAGAATTGAATATGAAAAAGTTACAAGAACTGTTTTTATGCTTCAGGAGCCAATTCTTTATTGCTGCCATATACTAAGCCAGCCACTGTTACTTTTATGGCATTTTTTTGCTCTCCTGCTTTCCCTTGTTGATGTCTGTCCATGCTTTTGAGGCTTTCCCCTTTCTTCTACTATATCTTGCCTCTTTTGCTCAATTTCTCTCCTCCTGGCTTCTCCTCCTCTGTCACCTTCATAGTCCTGGTGAGGTGAGGAGCATCTCAGTGCATCCTGCTTGTTCAGTGGCCTTACAGCCAGTCGTACAGAATATGTGGGATCTGCTGGCATATCTGATCTTCCTTGGCCAGCTCCTTCTGCATTCACAGCAGTTTGCATGTACAAAGAGGTGTCTTGCAGCCTTAAAAATCAATCACATTCCATACTGTGGTAGGTGGGTGGTGGTGGGAGAATGTTGCTAATTTATACTGTAAGTACTTATTTGAAGAAAACATAAGTATTTTGTGTCATGGCAACAGTCACTAGAATATTTATGTATCCCATCGATTTTGTTTTGAAGGTCTGGAGTGCTCAACTTTATATGGAACACAAGGGTCAAGCAGCCCAGCAGAATTAAGACAAATTCTTGAATGCGGTAAGTACAGTTCTCATCCTTAAAGCACCAGACAGATTTTGTGGACAGACTGTTCCTCTTTTCTTTGCTTCCCTATTCAGCTTATATGTATGTGCTGTTTCTGAATAATATAATATTAAGAAGACAAATGTAAGTTAAAAAGGTTTCTAACTTTTACACTTAATATGAAAGGTATTTTTCACTTTCATAGGTTGTCTTTTTGTCTTGGCTCCACTGTATGGTTTTTCCCAAGAAAATTATTTTAATCATATCTTGGTCACTCGCTTGCTCGAGGACTGAGAATCCAACTGTACAGAGAAAAACAAGGTGTTTTGTTCAGAAGCAAGATAAAGATATGCTATTCCTGTAAGGCTGCAAGATACTATTTTGTAAACAAAGGGCCATTTGTTTACACAAGGTTCTGTGTGTGCGGTTTTTTTGGTCCAGTAGGTGAGGAGTCAATAGCTGCACATTCCCACATTCCCTGCCTGATACAGAGATGATGCTGGACTGGAGAGAGTGAATTGGATTAATGTTGCTGCAGTAGGCTGTCTTCTTGGGTTTTGGACGGTAAAATGCAGCTACACCACTAACATCACATACCCATTCAGGTTTCCTGAAATATATTTCCTTCTCCTTTTTTTATTTCTACTTGAGGCCAGAATATACTGGCACAGCAACGCTCAGTTGCAGTATGAGAGATGAGGAGCTATTGTAGGAGGAGGGCTTTGCAAGCTGGGGTGCAACGTGAGGTGTGAGCTTCCACTTGCCTAAAAGAGCACGAAAACAAAAGGGCTAGAAAATGAAACTGGCTACATGACATGTTGCCAAAGGGACAAAGGAAACAAACTGTGAATTAGCTCTCTTCATTTTTGGTAATTGCAAATATTAGCAAGGTGAATACGAGATGATACTATGAGTTGTCTGTTCCTTCAAATCAAAAGAGCATCCTGTCCTCTGCTGATTGTGGTGGGAGTGAAGAAGAATGTAAGTACAAGCAGGAAGAGATATGCCTGTAGTGCTAACAGCCCAACCCATATTTTTAGTATTGAAATTATATTTTTAAGGCCAAATAAATGCAGATTTTCTATGGCACCAATATGCTCAATTCCTCTGAACCTCTTTTTACGTTCTAAACTGAAGTGTACTTTTAGGAAAGGTTCATCTATCTCCTGAGATCAAGAACTTGTGGTTTACATGTATTCTTACTTAAAATGTAATTAGGTTCGAGAAAAGAAAAGAGGAGTTTACCCTGTAGTAACAGTGTATCTTTCTGAGTTCTCTTTAAGATAGGATCAGAATCTTCCAGGACAGAGCTGGTGCATTTGGAGTCCAGATAAATAGATACAGACAGATCTCATCTCTGCCTACTCTCTTTGAATTAATTCAGAGAGCAAAGTCAGCTTTGGTCTCAAAGTTGTGGACTGCATTAGTGTGCTGTCCTGCTTATGGTTAAAATGTTTTCCATCTTAATTGGATAACTGCCTGTTAGCTTCAACACAGTGCTATCTAGCTCCAAAATGAAAGCTGACTTGCATCTGCCAGCTTAGCAGATGGAAGAGTTAGATCTGTTTATGACATTACACCCAGAGGGTTGCAGAGTACCACAAGTTTATTCTTACTCATGTATTCATTATAATAATTTGGGATACACTTTAGAGAATGGGTCAACACTGAAAGAACCAGGCTTTAACTTGGCTTATGAAATCAAAAACATCCTGTGAGCAATGAAACTAATGAAAATTATTTCTTGGTAATTTGTGGTTGGATTCTCTGCACATAATTGCTCTTGCAGAATTCATACCCACATTGCAAGTTTTTTATCATCTGAGCCATTCAAAATGTCTTTTTTTCATGCAAATTTTTCAGTGTCTGATAAGATTTCAGCTAATACTGCAAGCTTTGCTTTCAGAAAAACAAAAAGAAGGAGGAGCGCTAAGTTTCTCACTACCTCCTCTTGCTGCCTTTGTTCATAGTACCTGAAGACACACCACATATCTGATTTCTCTGCCTCCCTGTTGAATGTGGTTTAAACTGGCCAGATGGGTTCAGGAATTATTTAACAGGGGACTTGGCTAGCCTAGAGAGTTGGTCAGTATTAATACCTCTAAAATCTTGTACCAAATGCGGATCTTTCCACATTTGTAAACATGTAGGATACCAGAGTTTCATGCTTTAAGATGAACCCTAATATTGCTTGCACTAAGTAAGCATTTCTGTATTTTCTTGTTTTTATTTTTGCTGCTGATATTCCTTGCTCCAGCACTAACAAGTAGTCCTTTATGTGACACTCCCAAACCTTAGCCCAAGTCGTAACTATCCTGGAAGGGTATCAGATTTTACAAGATAAATCCTAACAGCTGCATAAAACACCAAGCACCCAGTTCTGCACGTGCATATTTGTTTCGACTTACTCACATAAATATTTACAGAGTTGGAGCCCCAAGTTGTTCATCAAACTTGCAGTCATAATAGAAGTAGCTATCAGTAGAGAAGCTGCACTTGCCCAAAACCTTGATTAATAATTACTTCTTACAAAAAAATATTTACAGGTAAAACAGAGACTTGTTAAAAATATTCTGATGTTCTATAACATTGCCAACATGCAACAAGTCACTACTGTTATTCAGTTCAGCCCTGCACTGTATATGACAGAAGGCCACACACAGCTGTGGAAGCCGTTTTGCTCACCAGGTATCAAAGGCCTGGCCATGGTGTTGAGCACTGTATGTACTTCATCTCCAAAGATGCATCCTGGTATTTTTCCTTATGAGTTGTTCCCTGTACACCAGATACAAGTTAGCAGTTTTAGCGTGGTATAAATCCCTAATATCATGATCCTGAATATTTTTTCCAGTTTCTGATATCTAAAAAGTAAGTTGCTCTTTCCCTTTAGATGCCTCTTCGTTGGATTTAGAGACATTTGATGTGCACACTTTATCAGATGCTCTCAAGAGGTATCTCCTGGACCTGCCAAATCCCATCATTCCAGCAGCTGTTTACAGTGACATGATTTCTGTAGCTCAAGGTATGATTATCACATTGTTTCAAATATCAGACAAAAATCTAAAAATCTTTTATTAGGATTTGGAATATCTGGTGGTCCAACTCTCACCCACAGAACAGGGAAGATTCTGCACAACTTGGCGGTATCTCAGAAGACCTATATACCTTCACCAATTTTGAAGAAAGTTGTTTCAATTCAGAATTACGAATGCATTATTTAGTTACCTATGTAGGTGAATGTGATGGAAAATACAAGGGATACAGAGTTATCGTAATTTTAGTAAGTTGAATGACTATAGAAAAACTGGGAGGAAAAACCAAGGACTTGTCTGTATGTGGAAAGCTAATTTTTAACTTTTTATCAGTGCTGACAAAGTAAACGTATTAGAGGTCATGGTGTTCTATGGTAGGTTGGGAGTTGCAAATTATGAAGTGAGAAATGCATGCATGCGAGATTCATCGTCTACAGTGGTCATTTCAAACAAGTACAGCTTATAGACTTTCAGCACATGGGCCAAGTATTCTGTTATATATTTCAGGACAGGATATTGTTACTGGTAACCTTCAAAGTTAGAACAGCACCTGTGAGACTTATCTAGAGCATCTCAGAATTACCCAATCATGTGTGACACTAAACACAAGACAGACTTCTACCAGTACACTCTGAACACATTGTGGTTTTTACCAAAATGCATATCTGTTTCCGTTTGACTTTTAAATACTTGTTCTTTACTCTTCCCTGAGCATTTCACTCTTTTCAAAAGAAGAAAGAAGTCCTACAGCACTAGTGAAGGACAGAATTATTAATTTTTTCTTCTGTAAAATTGATGCTTCCAAAGGAGTCACGTATAGTTTCATTTCACATGTTCCTGTGCTGATATGAAGAGCCTTATATCTCTTTGCTTGCAGAAGTGCAGAGCTCAGAGGAATATGCTCAGTTGCTGAAGAAACTCATCAGATCTCCAAATATACCTCCCCAGTATTGGCTCACACTCCAGTATTTGCTGAAACATTTCCTCAGAGTTTGTCAAGCCTCCAGCAAAAATCTCTTGAATGCAAGGTCTCTGGCTGAAATTTTCAGCCCTCTGCTTTTCAAATTCCAGATAGCAAGGTACGTGGGTCATCTTTATTATATTTTGTACTGTAGATTTTGGTTAGTTATATAGAAAAGGAAGTTTAATGAATTAATTTTCTGACTTTTCTTCTAATGTGGAGGGCATTGTAAATTTTGACAATGTTTTTTGAATAATTCTAATGTAAATTTTTGCATTTTTCCTAGTACTTACTGCCTAATCCATTTCTTGCAGCTCTGATAATACTGAACACCACGTAAAAATCCTAGAGGTTTTAATCACAAGTGAATGGAATGAAAGACAGCTTGTACCAGGTAAAAACTATTTTTAATTTTTAAAGTTATATACCATTGTTTTCTTAGATACTAAAATTCATCTAAAGGACAGAAAATGCTTGGTTTTTTTAAATCAAGCTTAATATAAAAGTGCATAATTACAGAACTAAGTAGAAGTTGTTCGTATGTTCTGTAGTGGTGTGCAGCATTTGTTTTATAAGGAATTGTCTTTTTCATTATAATTCTGTTTGTACCCATAGTTTGTACAGCCTTAGAACTTTAATCTATTTTTCAGTAAATTTTGAGTAGGGATTTGTGAATTTTTAAGACCTATAAACCAATAGAATGATATCATACAGTGATGGGTGGGGAGGGGGGGAATTTTGGAGATTATATTTAACTTTCACCTTACTCCTAAGCAAATTTTCTCAGAATTACAGTACCCCATAGAGATTATCGGAAGAAAGTAAGATTTGCCCCTGTATTTACATGTATGTATTTTTTAATCCAGAGACTCAAAAGATTTGTTACTCAATATCAATGAACAATGCGAAAATATTAAAAACCCATTCAGGAAAGTCAGATTACACTTGTGTTGATTCTGTAAGTTAGTATCTAATTTAGTCAGCAAACAGTAAAACCTACTTCTAATTCATACAAAAATGGGTTTAAATTAAATATTTGGTAAGAACAGGGCATAGTTGCTAACTATGTGCAAAGGAAATTGTTAATATTAAAGGACTTTAGATGTTAGCTTAAAGAAATTCCTTTTACACCTTATTAATAGAAAATATATAAATAAAGGATAGGGCCCGCTGTAGCTTTCCTGCTTCTATATTCAAAGTGCAAGATAAAGTTTATGTCAGTGGGATTTGCAGGGCTTCTTAAGATTTTGAAGAGCTAGATCAAAGCAACAGAAAAGCAGTAGCAGAAAAATGCCTTATTTCTGATATTTTAGTTAGGCATATTGTATAATAACCTTCATCAAATAATGAAGATTAATTTTAAAAGGCTAAGATTTTTTTTCTACTGCTTTGATTGAAAGGCCTTTCCAACCTTGCCAGCTCAATTAGTTAGGAACCTTTGCATGACATTTAGTCTACATATGTTTTCTTTCAGATAGTTTATATCTATTTGGTTTTGTTCAATTTTGTCAACGTAGTGAAGCAGGCATTTTCAGAACCACTGTGTATTTTCTTTATAATGCTTCATAACAACCATCAGAGTCCAAACGTCTAATGACTATTTGTCCTATTTACCAAGAATCCTTAAAAAGCAAAAACATTATTGAATCCAGTAATATTCTAAGGGCATTTTCTAACAGGCATATCCTAACAGCATTTTTCTAAATTATATCTTTGCAAATGCTATTAATTATATAAGTTTGTATGCTTAGAGCCACTGGTTTGGAGGTTACAAAGGTAGGGTCAGCAGTGAGAGTTAAGACTCAAAGAGAGATAGATTCAAGGGATCACTTGATTGCATATTGTCCTGACTTGCTTCATGTGAGAAAAGTCTAAAAGTGAAAGGTGTTGAAGTTAGAACTGCTAATAAAGACAAGGAGTATAGTCATCTTGAGACTGTCATTAGGGCGCTTGAAGAAATGTGGCTGTATCCATCAGATTTACAGGGTTTGACATGACATTAGTAATTATAGTCAAACATCTGCTTGTTTTTAACATTGCTTCTGCATTAATTAATATTTCATAATGCACCAGTTTATTTTGAGGGCCCTCCTGGGATTTTTCATATGATCTGTTCCAAAAATAAAACTTCTTCTCTGTGCATTTCAAAGTCCATCCTGGGCAGTGGAATGTTTTTCGTAGAACATTTGCAGATCTATTAATACGCTGGAAAAAAAACTCAGGCACCAATTTTCAAGCTTTGTAGTCTCTGGTTATGTAGCCTCTGCTCTGTAAAGTGCTTGAATAGTTTTCAAAAGTTGGTCTTAATAGAATGTTATGTAAGTTTACAGGACTTTACCATATGAAAATCATTCAGTGACCCAATCATCTGATGTGCTTTGGTTTTATAGTTCTCATAAAAAACTCTTAAGATGTATTTTTCAGAATAATCATCTTGAAGATTATTGCTTGTAGTAGCTTGATTTTCCATAAAAATTGTTTAGAGAAATTGTAATAAAAGGAAGATTCCTAGTCATGTAACTGTTCCGAAAATGACAACCTATAAGAGAATTTTAAAAATGCAGAAGTTAAGAGGTTTTAAGCAGAAGGAATGTTGTTGAAAATAATGTAATGACAACAAGCAACAACAGGGAAGACAATGCTGCCAAGTTTCCTCCTTTCTTTTTTCTTTCTGTCATTCTCAAGCCTGGATGAAAACACTCTGTCTAAAACAAGCTGTGCAAGAAGTTTTAGTGGCATGCTACATAGTACATAGATAAATGAAATGCAGTGTTGGAGGTAACTGATCTGAATAGGGAGGAGATCTTTGCACAACTGTGAGGTTTTTTCTTATTGCATCACCCACTAATTATTCTGCTTGCCTCAAAGCCATAGAAAGTATGCAATTGGACCTTGTATCTTAATATATCTTAAAATTAGTATCTTAAATTGGGCACCTTTAATTGTACATCTTATAGCTACAGTGATGCTTTGCACACCATAAAGCAAAAACCAGGAGTTACTCCTAGGACATTACGAATTTTTTTCATCATAGAATGACTCTGGACTAATTTTTAAATTCTTTTTCTCTGACAGAGTGTTCTCTGTTCACAGTGTTCACAGTTTCTCTGACACAACTGTAAACTGTGCATTTTAGTTTGTGAATTAGGATAGTGCGTAGCCCTCCGCAAAAGTTAAAGTAAGTGCAGTTAAAATACCTGTTGTGCCTATGTGTGTAGTAGGTGAAGAGAAAGCAATGTTGCTGGAGAAATAAGATTGGAGAAATGGTTGGAGTTCTGAATAATTGGTAACCACATCTGTTTTCTGATTCCTTTCTCATTATTTGAGTTTATCAATAGGTGACCCAAAAGATGGTGTTAGTGGGCAAGCTAGGTCACTTGGCATCCCATTCTAACACCTCAACTTGATGAACAGCCACGTAGGCTTTAGTTTAATAAATAATGCTGATTTTACAGTCAGAAACATCTAAAGATGGCATTCAAACTAGTAGTATTAGAAGAAAATATCTTACTTGTAACAGTTTATAGCTTACTGTGCTGCTTGTGTCTCACAGAATCTCACACATCATACAGAGGTGTGACGGCATGTGTGCTTTTTAGAGGTAAATATTGAAAAATAAGCTATATATCTTTCAGATTTTTTTTTGGTTCATTTTCAAGGCTCCTGGCTTTCCTGTCTGGAGGAGGCCTGCCCTGGACATAGGTCCCAGGACCATCCAAGGCAGCACAGTCATTTTGGAGCTGTTAGTGAGGGAGGCAGGTTGTTACAGAGGAAGGTGGGGTAGTGGGAGAGCTGGGGGTAATTTTCAGGAGGAACTCAGGAAGATGGGGGTCCACTCAGGGTCAAGGGCTGTGATGGAGCTTGGATTGGCTTTGGGGGTGTGAGATTAAAGTGTGTCTTATTGCAGGAAGGCAAAGAGGAAGGGGGAGGTGGTGGGAGAGCAAGGGGACAGGGCAGCTGGTGGCACTGCGGGCAGAGGGGCTGGCCAGGAGCAGAGGTAGAGTCAGGCAGTGGTGGGAAGGAGCTGCCGTCCTCAACACACGAATTGAAGCCCCTCGTGGCCTGTGCACCAGCTCATGCTGAGCTGCTTTGTCTAGACTGTTTATCCGAGTTTATTCCTGTTTCCCAGGCCTGTAAAAAACATTGTAAATAATGGCTGAAGCTCGAAATACCCCACTATTGAGCATGAGGAGGTAGGTTTTACTCCTCACAGGGTCTTAGCTATGAATGAGTGAGGTAATGAGACTGCCTTAGACGTAACTGCTCACTTGCTGGGGACAGGGTCCTGGCAGCCCAGATGCAGACAGTTTGCTTTTAGCTGCACAGAGTATTAGCAAACGTGGCAGCCTAACAGCCCAGCCAGAGCAGGGAGTGTAAAGGCTGATCCCGTTCCTCTTGGAATCGAAGACAAGGCTCCCCTAGGCTGCTGCGGTGGTCAGGCTCAGCCCACAGTCCTGTCGGTAGTGTCACAAACACTAGGGGACACAAACAAATATGTAGGAATGCTGTCCCTTGTCAGGACTTTTCTGCATCATGTCAGGGGCTTGGCAGGACTGTCAGCAGCACCGAGCGTGGTTCGGAGCTTACAGAAGGCAGTCTGTCCCGGGGAGAGATAGTGTGCATCTAAGCCTTACCCGGCAGAGGGCTCCCCTTCTAAGCTAATAAAAATCAGGCTTTATACCTGATTTAATGGATAGCAAAATGCTTTGTTAGTCACCATACCTAGGAAATTGAATTCTTGGTTTAGGATTTTACAGTAGTCTATGCTTTATGTTTCTCAATACCTAACCGAAAGTATTTGGTAAATCTGAAACAACACGATTAGAATTTTTTGCAGATTGTTATATAAGTGTGTGTATATTTGTATGTCAGTATGTGTAACACACACGCAAGCCTGTCAAACCTAATCAGTTCTCTTCCTGGTTCAAAAATATTTTTTTAGGAAAAAAGTGCTTTATAGATAGAAGAATATTGTGAGCTGTGAGTATGACCACAAAAAATAGTAAGCTGCTGACTTTCTGCAAATGTAAATCTATAGATTCAGTGGGCACCACTCAAGGTTTTGAAATTGAAGTAAAAGTTAAGGTAGGGCTTTGTTAAGAAATACAGGTTACCATCTACATTTGTAGTAAGCTGTACCTTTATGACAATGCTGCTTTAAAATATATATAGAACTGATAATTGTTCAAGTAGGCAAAGGCTAAAACTAGGAAAGCAAGGTATTATTATAGATGAAACTCATCAATCAAATGAAAAACATACTACAGATATTTGGGATTTCATTAGGAGGTACAAGTGGGTTTGGTATTTTATAGCATACGAGGATTTTGGGAGGTGAAAACTTTTCAATGCCATTTTACTGCTGTAAGGAGCACAAGCTGGTCTCAAGGAACACAGCTACTATAAGTTGTCACTGTATCCAGCAAGTTGGAGGAAAATATTCATCCCTTTTTTCTTCTTTCTCTGAATTAAATCTTGTGATTTGCTTCTCCTTTCACTTTGAATTTATTTCCTTGTAAATAAATGGCAAAGAAGTTAACCTCTGCAGGCAAAGGGGAGCAGGCTCTTCAGTTGGCGCTCTGTTCTTTCAGCAAATCTGATGTCCACCAAACTCTAAGGCAAGGAAAATATATTTGACCTAAACTGCTCCCTCTCTGTACAGTCCCTTTTCCTGCCTGCCAGCCCAAGAAATGAACAACCCTGACATACTGGAAAACACCATGGATACGGGCAGGTGGTTTTTTCTACTATTTTCAGTTTATAGGAAATGGTCAAAATGCCTCAATGTTATAGTAAGGGTCTTTAAGCAGCACCTGTATTTGTGATCCAGCATGAGTGTGTAGGAGGTGATGCTGTGCTTGCAAGCAGGCTATTTCGCTTGCACAGAGCTGTTCTGAGAGATGCAGCTCTTTTCAAGGATGATTTTGACTGGTTTTTTTCTGCAGAAAGTTTGCCACTTCCTGTATTTGGCTGTTCGTGGTGTTTTCTCGACTTTATCCTGCACTCAACAGATAGTGACAGAGACTATTTTAAGGCCTCTTACAATGGTCTTCTCATTTACTTAGCTAAAATGAGAAAGTTAGCCCTGCATTGGCCACTTGTTAGCTGATGACAACTTTTACTTTGAATCTGGCTCCCCCTCCCCCACCTGAAATCCCTGGCTCAGCAAATATTTGAACCTGCCCAAGTTAATCATGAAACTGAGATCTTTATCTGAGAGAGACGTGCAAGCTACCGAGGGTGGTGGTTTCTTTTTTTTTTTTTACAGTACTAAAGTCAGGTTCACTTTTTAATGATGAACCAGAGTAAGTGGATACCTTCTGCACAGCACAGAGCTTTAAGCAGTTAAGAAGCGAGAGAAGGCTTGAATTTTCTCACTGCATGTTACAGATATTTTTGGGATTTTATGGAACATTGGTTGGAAAGCAGAGCAATCTCTTCTTAAGATTTTTTTTTTCTTCATTGCTTCAGAGAAGCTTCCTAGGAAAAGGAGTTTTGGGGATTTTTTTAATGCAAGATTTTTATAAGCGGAAACCAATTACTTTTTCAGGCTATTGGATTATATTTTCAGGCTGCATTACAAAGGCGAGCGTTTGTGATGCATAATTTACAAAGTAAGTGATTTTGAATTTCTGAATTTCTGTATGTGTTTTCTTCATCACCTCATGGAAGTATTTTACGATAATTGATTAGTAGGTAGAGCTTTCATGGTCTTTGTGAATGAAAGTCAAGTACCTCAGTAGCTCTCTGGGTTATACTGGGAATGGGGAATCGCCTGTCTGCCTCCTGTCTTTTCTTGCTGGGCTGGGCTGGTCTGAGCTGAGCACTAACCTGATAATACAAGCGTGGACTGTCCAGAATTTGGCCACCAGTGAAATCCTGGAGAACTAATTTTTCTTGAAAGCCTTTATTAGACAGAATAAAAAAAATAATCTTGCTGATTCCAGGAAAAAAACCTAAAAGCAGCAGTGTAGTCTTTGTTGGAAGTCTTTATAACCTAATTTAAATAATTACCTTGGCAACTCAACTGTTCAGGTAGCAGGTGGGGTAAACCTCTAAGTTCAGTGTTTGGACTTGTGTCTGGGATGATTTTAAGTATCCTATTTGTTTTTGGAAATGGAAGGAATTTTTGGAACATGTTTACCTAAACAGGGAGGGCAGAATCAACTTCAGAATGAATTTAACCTCGTTAACATATTAAGCAAACTAGGATGCATTTTTTGTAGCTGTTGATACTCCAGGCGTGTTCTTGTATATTAATGCTTGTCTAAGAGGGGTACAACTGCTGAGGGGCACAGAGCAGGGGTAGATATGTGTGAAGTATTTGGGAAGGGTATAAATGGTGTTAATGGTTTTTCATGAATATTTGTGAGATAGAGCACATTTCAGCCACATTAGGATTCCTTATGATGTAGGCACAGATAGTTGCTACAGCTACTCTTTGTTGTGGTTATTTTTGGGATCTCCTTTTCTGCCCTCATAGATTATAGCGAGTATAAAGCATTCACGTTGCTTTACATTCTGCTCTGGAACTAATAGTCTGTTCTGTGCATGTTTCTTCTGCATGGTCTGAGACAGTTAAAGTCAGTGATGGGGGAAAGTTAAGAAGGAATATATCTAAATGGTGGGAGGATACTGATGACATAAAGTCAAGCGAGGAAGTCCCACACTGACAGGGGACTCTTGCTTTTAAAAACAATTAAACTGATAAGTATCTCAATGAGAACAGGGTAGAGAAACTGTGAAAAAGCAGACTAAATCTTTTTGTATCCTGACAGACTGGCTTTTTATGTTCAGCAAAATCACTTCAGGATCTTGCTCAGTTTTGACTTTCTTCCATGGTTTAGGCAAGTCTGCTGAATGTAAGATTACAATATCTGCTTTTTAAATTTCAAAATTATTTCACCTAGATCGATTGGAATTGTATTTTATTACAAAACTAGAAGAGGGGAAGACATCTCTAGAATAAGCACATTTTATGTAATAGCATCAAACATATCAGACCTGTCTGTCCATGGAAATAACAGAGATTTGTACAATTTAAAAACATAATCTGTATTTCATTGTGTGTCGATACGTATGTCTGTGTGTGTATGTGTGAAATGGGCGTGTAACGGATATACACAGACACATACACACACACAGAGACACAGAGTCGTGCTCGTTTCCCTTCTGCATCTTTAACACGTACGGTAGGTCCAGAAGGCTTTCAGAGCGTTATGAACGGTAAGCTTCGGGCATCCGAGCAGGAGAATGCAACGGGGATGCCGCCGACCTACTTCCACAGGGAGCTGCCCTGTGTGTGAGCCTGCCTGTGCTGTGTGCTGCTGTGTGTGTGTGTGTGTGTGTAAGAGCTACGTGCTGCAGCAGATCAGGCTTTTGTCACCCTGCCAGGGCTGGACTCCTCCATGCCGCAAAGCCGGGAGCACCGGGAGCCCGCTCGCTCCTTTTGTTTGTAACGCCAGGTTTAACATCGCAGCTCTGCTAAGGGTGGCTTCCTTCCTTCTGAAACTGAAATTGTTTTAGGATTAATGTGGAACAAGATGATGAAACAGGAGTGGTCTGGTGACATTATTTTGACATGATTGGCTGAGGATTATGATGTAATAGGTTACAGTGCAGCCCCTTATAGGTTTTAAAATGAATTCCAAGACACCATTACAAAGAGAGCCTGACTCTTTTCTTGTATCTGAGCTTACTCTGTGAAACTCATACAAATGTACAATACTGTTTGGAATATGGAAGAACTGGATATAGAATATCCTAAGACAGATATAAATTGTGGCACAGACTTGATGTTTTACATAGAAATGGATCCACCAGGTAAAACTGCAGTCTTATTATTGAAAACTTATTTCATTTTGGTCTTTACAATAGCTGCTGAAAAATTCTTAGTGGATATGTAGGATTTCTTTACTTTGTCATTGATACAAATAGTTTTTCTTTTTCCTTTGTTTTCATAAATTAGAATTATATTGTGGTTTAGTGCATGGTTACCGTAATTAGAATCATAACCTGTAGAAATACCTGTCTGCTTACTTATTTGAATTTTTACTGAAATGACTTGTTTCTGTTTTGCTTTTATTCTGTCAGATGCAGTTCTAGTTCTGCTATTATATCATTGAAAAACCTGTATTTCTTATATTATTATTTTTGCTGTCTCTGTTCCACACTGTGACAAAAAGGAAATGCCATAATAATACTTTTATTTCCTGAAGCAGTGATTACAAGTTTTTTTTTTTGATTGTTTGAAGAAAAAAACAGATTTTAAAATCTCGCAATGTTAATTGAATACCTGATATTACATCATTTTTTCATATCATGTAAAATACTATGCTATCTCGGTATTCATTGGAACTTTAAAAACACTGTCTTTTGTAGCTGGTCATAATACACGGTTCAGGAGCATTCGTAAGGAATGATGTACTTACTGGGGAACTAAAAGAGCTGGGTTGATTTTTAATCCTGATTCCAATGTAGTCTCCCTTGCTACTAAGTCAGGAGTGCTGCAGTATCTTCTCTGGCACCAGCTGGTATACGTATGCAGCTTTGACATTGAGAAGAGGGGGGATGTGGTTTTTAATCAGTCCTGGCATTTGGAACACAGTTTATTCTGTACAATACTAAGATTAACACAAGGGGTATTTGGGTCACAGATGGGTTTCTTAAAGTGTTTTTTTGGCAAATCATCGCACGGAATGCTGAGGATCACAAAACCCCAATTATTCTTCTTAAAATATACTGTATTGCTGTGGGTTTGCATCTTTTATTACTCAGCTTGTAGGTGAGGGAGCAGCAACAGTCCTCTAAGATCATTACACAGGAGACAAAAAAAAAAGCAGTTTTACATGTTTTATTATTTATATTCACCTGAGTAGAAGAAGGTAAAAGCAAACTTCAGAATATTTTTATCTCAGATGCTTTCTTCAGAGGGGGAAGAGATGAGTATGGTGTGAGATTTTGCTTAAAAGAAGTGTATTACTGCAAAAGTAACATACTTTTTGAAACGGTACAGCTTTCTTGTCTTCAGTAAAATATCTTGATTCCTCTAATGTCTTTCGATGACTGTTAGTAATGAAAAACTCTATTTTATAACTATTTTTTTTCTCATTCATGTAATGATGTGTAATTTCAAGGAATATGTAGTCAGGTTTTCAATGAGTTATAATCAACTTTTTTTCTCTCTTTCATCTGCAGCACTGCCTCCTAAGCCACCAAAACCTAACACTGCAACTAACAACGGCATGAATAACAACATGTCATTACAAGATGCTGAATGGTATTGGGGAGATATCTCAAGGTAAAGCAGCTCAAGACATGTCCTTTTTTATATTTGGCTTTATGCTCTTGCTGTGCTATTCTGTGTGTATGTATTATGCTTAAGTATAGAAAAATTAGAGTTCTAAGAGACATTTTCAGGATATTTTTCCAACACAAATATATTGCGGTTGGTTTTATTCCAAACATGACTAAAAAGTTACTGGCAATCAGTTAGGAATACAGTATATGAAATGATTGTTCTGTTACTTTAAGACAGCTATACAAAATGGCTAGCATGAAAGGGCAACCCCAAGAAATAAATATTCTTGTCTTTCATGCAGATCCTCAACTGTAGGCACAATAGTTAACAAACCAGGCTAATGAGCCATATATTAGCAACATTTTTAACTGTGCTATATATAGGTACATTAGACCAGCACGAGCTGCTCCAAATGTGCAGGCTTGTATGAACAAGTAGAAAGACCTTTCCATTAATGTAATTTTGTCTAGCAGTGAGAGGACATAGGATATACCATTTTTATATCCCAGTTGTTCTCCAGCAATGTTAAATAAGCTATTAAATAACTATATATTAATATGGAGATAAGAAGGCTTATAATCCCTACTTATTTTAAAACAGAAGAATTTGGAGCACAGTGAGAGCATAATGGAGGAAGAAGTAGCTGAAATGATTGGTTACTTTTGCTTTCAATTTCAGAGAAGAAGTAAATGAGAAGCTTCGAGACACTGCTGATGGTACCTTTTTGGTACGAGATGCTTCAACCAAAATGCATGGGGACTACACACTTACACTAAGGTAAGAGTAGTTATGCTAAGTCTGTAATACAGTAAAAGACAATACTGCATTTAAATACAATCTTCTTTAAAATAGCACTTGAAGTATGCCTAACTTTTCAACAAACTTTATTTGCAGGAAAGGAGGAAATAACAAATTAATCAAAATATTTCATCGAGATGGAAAATATGGCTTTTCTGACCCCTTAACTTTCAACTCTGTGGTTGAGCTAATAAACCACTACCGGAATGAATCTCTAGCCCAGTATAATCCTAAACTGGATGTAAAATTACTGTATCCAGTGTCTAAGTACCAGCAGGTAATTTGGTCTATTCTTTTTGTGTTTCGCTTAAATACAGAGAAATTTCTGCAGACTGGTTGTCATTTATCACAGAGAACTTCAGCTCTGTTAGTAATTGAAAAAATAAAGCGGGTATGAAAATGATTACTTTTGTTTAAAACCAATTGCACAATTTGCATATAAATAAATAAAACTTCAAATACTAGAGATATGTTATTAAGAAATAAATTTATGTTAATAAACATCCCACTCATTAATGATGAAATATATAATTTTCTGTATAAAGTTGAACATTTGCAATGTAAAATTGCCTTTTGTCATTAATTTCTCATTTGCATATTATGTCTATAGTATGTTATATCTCCATACTGATGAAAGAGAAGCCACATTTAACATGTAACTATCTTGCCATTTTTAAGCAGTTTTATCATGAAAATCTGTGCAATATCATTGTTTCTTTACGGAATATTTTTCCTTCTGCTCATCATTCCAGGATCAAGTTGTGAAAGAGGATAGCATTGAAGCAGTGGGAAAGAAATTACATGAATACAATACCCAGTTCCAAGAAAAAAGCCGAGAATATGACAGACTCTATGAAGACTACACAAGGACTTCTCAGGTGAGTTGGATTTGAAACTAAAGGGAGACTGGAAGGCTTCTTTAGGTTCAGAAGAATATTGGTGTAAATTCGTACTGACATCTTCTTCCATCCTCCTCCCCCTCCCTTGTCCCACCACTGCCATTGCCCAAAAGAGGAAACATATCTGAAGTGCTTGCTCAGTATAGTAGAATTGCTTACTCATGTTTGAACAGTCACCACCTGTAACCTAACCCACCCCATGCTCAAGTCTGACACTTGCATCTAAAGCAAGCACGGAACTATCTTGTTTTACCAACGCTTCTGCATACTGACCTCATCAAGCTGGGTGACAGTTTTCAAGACACATACTGAGGGAAGCACTGTATTTTATTACTAGTTTTTGAGGAGTCTGGCTTCATCAATGCAGAGTAGAGAGATTATGTGTGTAGATAACAATGCATGAATTAAAAGCTGCCTCTATCCTTCTTTTAACTTAATCAATTATTAGCCAAGTCTTGAAGTGTCAGTGAATTAGTGCTGTTCTATGACCCAGAATCATGACTGCTTCTTAAAATATGCAGGAAATATGCCTAAAAATAGTGGAAGACAGAGGGAGAAATGCAGGCAACTTGAACTAATGACTTAAAAGACTTAGATATCAACTAGCTATGTAGGGACAGGAGGATGGACTAGATGACCTCTTGAGTCCTGTCCAGGCCAATATCTTACACTTTTATTTCAGACAGCCACATGCATCTCTGAGAACATTAATTGTTAGGAAGTACAAGGTGCATTGTCGTAAGGCTGTAATCATCACAAATAAAACTCATTTATATTAAAAAAAGATTGTACCTAGCTCTTTGTCTAGCAGTTTTTCTTTCTTGGAAAACCTCATCATGGAAAGGCTATCATGGTAACCTTTTGCATGGGCCTGTTTTGCCTCTGTAGCAAGAATGTAAGGATCTGCAGACAGAATGCATTCTGGTAAAAGGGTATTGAAGTCTTCTCTTACAATATACTGAAGTGTTACTGTGATAAAAGCCAATAAATCATACCTTCTGTCTGATGACAATATAATAACAATTATTTTACTTTTCAGGAAATTCAAATGAAAAGAACAGCTATTGAAGCGTTTAATGAAACAATAAAAATATTTGAAGAGCAGTGCCAGACACAAGAAAGATACAGTAAGGAATACATTGAAAAATTTAAGCGAGAAGGAAACGAAAAAGAAATACAAAGGTCAGTATTTGTATTTGCATTTCAAATTGTATGATTTTGAAGAAAGAAAGAAACAATGCTAAGTATAGATCTGCCTCAAACTAAAGCAAGATGGCGAGTTTAAAATTGTTCAATTGTAAGCAAAGTGACTCTCAAGTGGGGTAGATGTGATCTTGCAAAATGTGTAGCTACATCTAGATAAATAATCTGTTCTCTTAAGTGTCTACACCGCTAAGTAGCTGATTATAAAGTTATGAGTAAGACGTCATCAGACTGTAACTTACCACATTATTCCATTCAGAATTATGCACAACTATGAAAAACTGAAGTCTCGAATAAGTGAAATTGTGGACAGCAGGCGTAGATTAGAAGAGGATTTAAAGAAGCAAGCAGCTGAATATAGAGAGATAGACAAGCGCATGAACAGCATTAAACCAGACCTCATACAGCTGAGGAAGACAAGAGATCAGTACTTGATGTGAGTATCATTATGAATTAACAATATTTTTGTCAGTACCCAACTTCTGTAACTAACAATTCATTTTATTTGCCATTGTTGTCCAGGTGGCTGACTCAAAAAGGTGTTCGGCAAAAGAAGCTAAATGAATGGCTTGGAAATGAAAATACAGAAGAGTGAGTATGAAAAGATTTAAATATTTCTGGTATTTCAAATCATGTTATGCAAAAGTGAGATAAAGCATATTTAATTCCTGGACCACACAGAGGAAAGCTCAAGCCTACATCTCCAGCATCATGCAAGTATTAGAAGGGGCTCTTGTCTTACCCCCTACCCGCCATTATTCAGGGAACTGCATAATCAAGTTACTAGAGCAAAGCAGTGGAATTTAACCTATGACTTTATACTTACCAGCAAAATTAAGATCCATCATAAGCTCTTAGTATCTTATAGACGTGCCATACAGATGGATAAATTCTTCAGAAGTTTTCTTAGGCATAGGCAGGCTTTTTCCAAATTTCAAGTGTTGGTACGATGGCCCTCTCTAGCACAGTGATACCCACATCAGTCTATCACATCGCTGTTGGAGACAATAAAATTACATGTGCTGAAGATTGATCCTTCTCTGGTTTTGTGGTCTGGTTAATTTTTCTGGGAAATAGCAGGCTAGTATTCTGTCTTTTCAGCAATTCAATTTACTATAGGTTATGACAGGGGTTTGGCTAATGAATACATTTCACTTCGTTCTTGGGAAGAAAGCAAAAAGTACCTTGGCGTGAATTTTTGGTGAACCAAACGGGTATCAAAAGTGTAGTAACAGTGAAGAATGAATAAATAGAAAAATGAAGTTGTCTGGGTAATATTAATATCAACATTTTTGGCCTAGGTAGTTTCCTGTGCATGCTTTTTAGACTGCCTGGCTGAACATACAGCAGAAGGAGCAGGCTGACAATGACTGTTTTGTGCATTTACATTCTAGCCTTGTCCACAATCTATTTTAATTTGGCTTGGTTTATTGAGTCTCCTACTGTTATCCTGGAACTTGTGCATCTCTGCTGTGTCTGGACTGGTAGAAGAAGGGGATAAACATGGTGTACATGATTTAAAGCCATGAAGTTCACTCAGTCTTAGAACAGCTCAAAGATGATATGATGGTGAATATGTGGACACCTGTTTCCAGTAGTAGTACTCTAGTACTAAACTCTAGTTTTAATGTAGCATCAAAATAGTAAATGAAACTGTTTAAAGAAAATTTTCATTTTCTCTCACTCTGTGACTCTTCTTGCCAGTGAGTCTCTAAGTGCTCAGGTTTCTGCTGAAAAATTAAGCTTTCATAATATGACTTTAGAAAAGAAGATGTAATGCAGAAAAAAATCAATATAATGAGCGGCAGCAAAAACAGGAATTGCTTTTAGTAGGTGCTAGTTGAAAATAAAGCCATTGCTGAATGCATTTGAATATCATGCAGGATATAGGAGTACAAAGGGATAAGGGATCTAGAAAGAATGTTATCTGAAAAAAAAAAACCCTTCTTTCTGAAAAACTGAATTCTGTGAGATTGCTGATTTCTGTAGACTACTTTGGGAATCTTCAGAAAGACAGAATTGTGGATGAGTGAGAAGTCATGTTTCCTTGGACTGAGGAAAACTGATTAAAAACCTATTACAGAGGGAATAACTGCATTAGTAAAACACAGACTGAGTGTAAGCTGAGGAGGAGAGGCAGGGTCCACCATTGCAGGCTGCTGGAGAAGTGGGGAGCTCTGGAACTTAAGAATATCAAAGTGGTGTCCACAGAGCTGAACCAGAATCTTCTTTCATGGCAGCCTTCAGTTCAGAGGGTTTTCTGTAAGTCTGAATCAGCTTCCTAGTTGGTGGCTGTTTTGGTAGAGAAGGCCCTATATTATATGCTGTTCTCATAATCTGGTTATAAGGAGAGGATGAGCACTCTTCTATTCCACCATTCCCACAAAGCCATCTCCCCTATAAATAATTAATCTGTCTATCTGTACAACTGCTCATAGCTTTCCCAAGCAGCAGCTGTAGTTGATACTTTGCATGATTTTTCTCTGCTGACCAAGTGTTATGATCTTTGGAAATGAAGCTGACGCCAAGGGTATTGATTTCGTTGGGCTTGCTATTTACCAAAACAGTGAGTAGAAGTACTGAAGTGCTTCAGAGAAGATTCTGAAAGATAATACAGCATCCTTTCATATCCTTTTTCAGATTTACATGAGTATTTTTAAAAGAAACAAGAACCGGAACTTATATTTTATTTTTATTCAGTGATTGAAACATTGCAGTGTTACATGATTTACATGCCTAGTTTTACCAGGGAGGCATACTACTAACTACACTGACTTTTTTTTTTTTTTTTAAGTATGAAACGGGGACTATTACATGGATTTTGCTTTTTCTGTGGGTTTCACAAACATATTTTGTCCTATTTCAACAGCCAATACTCTATGGTAGAAGATGATGAGGACTTGCCCCATCATGATGAGAGAACATGGAATGTGGGAAATATCAATAGAAGCCAAGCCGAAAACCTGTTGCGTGGAAAGCGAGATGGAACATTCCTTGTCCGAGAGAGCAGCAAACAAGGCTGCTATGCCTGCTCTGTTGTGTACGTACCCTAACTTGTGAATAATATAACCAACATTCAAGTTGGGGGCAGATAGACACTTGCATGTGCATGGATCCAATTGGACCTTCAGGCTTAGAAGCAGGCCAACAAATCCTGAGGCTATCCCCATTGCAGCTCCATGTCCTACACAGCTCAAACCTGTGCCGCTCCCACAGATAAGCCTCAGACAGAAGAGGGGAACCAATAGCATGGATGCTACGTGGAGCTGCTAAGCCCTGCCTATCTCCTGCCTCCTTAAGCTAACACAACATCTAGGAATTTGGGTTAAACCTAGGCTTTTACTATTATCCCACCAAAGAAGACAGGCACATAGTGACTAGCACCTTAAGATTAATTCCAATACCTTAGCACCTTAAGATTAATTCCAATACCTTATTTTCTAGCTTAACTTTACTATACTGACAAACTAAAAACTGGTTGTCTGTTTTTTTTCCTCTTTAGGGTGGATGGAGAAGTAAAGCACTGTGTGATTAACAAAACACCTACTGGGTATGGATTTGCAGAGCCATATAACTTGTACAACTCGCTCAAGGAACTGGTGCTACATTATCAACACACATCACTCGTGCAGCACAATGACTCTCTCAATGTCACACTAGCCTACCCAGTATATGCACAGCAGAGGCGATGAAGATCTTAATACTCTGGGTTATTTGGTTTTTTTCTAAAGAAAAGATTTGACAACATTGAGGCCTCTGGAGAGAGAAGGCTCCCTTCAGCCTTACTCAAGAATTTGAGCTGCAGTATCAAAGCTGTCTGTCTTCAGATGGGACTAGAGTTTTCCTTCACAACTGCAGTGGGAGATATCACAGTACTAAGCTGTGAATGTACGTTTCTAATCTGAAGTGCTTTTTTTTTTAATTAAGAAACGAAAAACACGAGAGAGAGAGAAATCCTAACCTGATCTCCCTGCAGGGACATAGAGGCCTTTAACCATGGTGCTTGTTTACGACCACTTCTGAAGCTTTACCAGCTAGAATATTGGATTTTCCAGACACAAGGTGTAAGAGGTCTTTGTCATTCAGTTATTGGAATTTCATGGTCATGACCTGGCTTGGATTTGGTGTTGCTGCACTCAGTGGATCCAAACACACAGCATTGTGGATTTTTTGGTTTCTGGTGAATGATATGTAGCAGAATGGCACTTTCATTTCTAAGGGACACTTTAAAAGGACTTCAGTTACAGTACGTTGTTCAGAGTAATTGTCATAGCAAAGTGCCAGGAAGTGTTTTGTTTAGACGTTTAAAAATCCTGTTAAGAATATATTTAAGACTGAAGAAAACAGGATTTTCAATGGCATACAGTATATAATAATGTACATAGTATTGGATGACTAACTATCATTGATGGAAACTATCAATACCAAACTGCTTCTCTTTTTCCCTTTTCTGTTTGCTGAAAGCTGAATTCTTAGACTGTGCTATGCAATACTGAATTTTCTTTAGGCTGTAGTATTCTCTCAAGTATATCTACAGGTTAAGCTACTTTTTCTTTCTTGTTTCCTTGTCTTCTTTTTTCCTACTTTCTTCTGCCTGAGGATATTTTTCCTGATGATTATTTTTTGTTATTCATTTTGTTGTTTGTTTGGGTTTGTTTTTTTTTTTTTTTTTTAATGTACAGGAAGCCAGCAAGAGTTGGTTTCAGAATTAAGACTATGAAATATTTTACAGTTTTCTTTGTACAGAATATTGAGCTACTAGCTCAAAATTTTAAAAGTTGGTAATTTTTTTTTGGACTAAATATTTTGTTGGGCAGTGCCTGATAAGCTTCAAAGCTGCTTTATTCAATAAAAATATATGAACATTACAAAATATCACTGAGTCCAACAATATTGTTTCAGAGATATCTTTAGAGTACGGTACCATGCTATGTTTGCTTCTTGAAGCATTTTGAACTTATATCCTGATTGTCTTTGTATTTGGAAGACGAAAAATTGTGTATCCTTTTCTGATAGTGATTGCAGAAAAAGCAAGAAATTTGGCTACAAGTGTAGATAGTTTGGAATTTAGAATGAATCCACTCTTCATAGTAAATAAATGACTTCTTGACCTACTGTGGCAGAATTTTTGTCAGCATGTAAAGGTATTTTCATTTCATATGAAGGAAGTTTCTCTAATCTGTTGCCTAGGTTTGTTTTTTGTATTAGTATTGTGTAAAAAAAGCTCCCACCTTTACTGAGAACGTTTGGATACAACTTAGAGCTAATTAAGACTGGAAAATGTCTGTTTTGAAAATGATTAGGCTACTATATTTAACCTTTTGGATTTGTTTTCATAGATTTGTAGGCCAAGGCAGTATCAAAGTTAACAATTCTATAATTTCAGGCACCAGAAACGTACAAAATTTAGTTAAATGAAACAAATATATTAATCAAACTAGAGCAAACTTACTAGGAATTATGGGACAATTCACTGTGGGTAGTTTTCAGTGTTTATTTGTTGACCACTGAGGAAGTTCACACCTTGCAAACTGAGAAAGTAATGAAGTTCAGAGAAATTTTGGAAAAGTTTTGACTAAGCGAACATATAAATTTATTCTTCCCCCAAGATGCAAAGTCAAGACGCGTTACTGTTAAAGAGAGTTGCACACACAATCAAAAGATTGTTAAGACCCATGGAGTTCTCTGATAATAGCTCAGTTGTACAGATACATGTGGTTTAATTCAAAGTATGCAGTTCTTATTAAGCTATTGGAAATAGTAATGAGAAATTTGCCAGGCTTCAGTAGATTTTATATTAGCTTTTAATTTTTACATTATTCCTTCATTTCTGAGGCTGTAAGGCTTTTGATTTGTTTTTGATTTTGTGCTTTTTTGTTTTGGTGGGTTGTCTTTGCTTTCCTACAGATGTATTTTCTTACTAGAATTTATATCAGGAAACAAGATTCAACCAACATTAATATTTTGGGATAGTCACCACTTACAAAATTATTCTGAATATTTTTTCTGAATAGAAATTTAGTCTTCATCCCTTCCCTTCTTCATTCCACACTCTTTTCAGGCCTCTAGGACCATGTAAATTTGGTTTACTAATAACTGGTTTTTACTATAAAAAACACCAACAATTACTCTAGCATGCCAGTTATACTTCTTGGCTTAAAGTTACCAATTAGTTCAGTATACAACAATTTAACACTTGTAGCAATCCAGGATATTCTTTGGACATATATTAATTTTTGAATGTTAAATATTTTAAAAGTAAAATTGTATTTTTTCTCTATAAGCAAAATATATGTAATCTGAATTGATGTTTCACGTAGCATTTGTCAAGAAATTTTATTGTAGTTAAGGCATTTGGATCTAATTTTCCTCATATTATGAAAACCTCTGCTATGTCAGTGGGCCATATCCTTAGCATGCCCAGCCCAGTATGGGGTATCATTTGTTCCTGTTGTGCTGTACAACTTCTCTTCATCTGTTGTTGTAACAGAGAAAGGAAAAAAAATAGTGTGCATGTGCAGATTTAGCACTTGCTTTTCTTGCACAAGCAACCATAAGAAATAAGCACTATGTTGCAAGGATGAGTGCATGGGACTTCCTAAGGGGAAGTTCTGCCTACACAGGGTCTGTGCAATTCGCAAGGATCACTTACACCCTCAAATTGGCACGAGTGGGTTTTCTTTGGTTTTTATGTATTGTGTGGCCTCTGCATTTCCCTCCCTCCTTAATGCACAGAGCTACATCCTGCCAAAGGCCCTACTCACTGCAGAGTTGTTTGTCCTTAATGTACCATATTGTTCACTCCAGTTTTGATTTGATCTCAAACAAATATATACAGAAAAAAACATATGGGGATATAACTGAAGAAACACGGTGCTTTTCTGTATATCTATTGACATTGAGTTTTTCCATCTAATATGATTCTAAGGTGGGATTTGTTTTGTTATATTTTTTTTGTTTGGGGATTTTTTTGTTCTACTTCAAATCTCTGAGTTATGCTGCACTGCGGCAGCACTTTCACAAGGCCTTTGAAAGGTATAACACAGAGAAACAAAACCCACAAGCAGAATCAGGAGTTTCTGATTTCCTTAAGTTGAAATTTGAATTTGCAGATTTGGGGATATGTATCTGTTCATATGCCTGCACACTTGCTGTGTTTATGTATGAATAGATTCTAGTATAGCTGCAATTTCAACAAACATGATCATATTGCTGAATTCAGTAAGTGATATCATTAACTTTGTTTAAAGACACACATGCACATTAGACCTTTGTGGGTGCAGCATGTTTCCAAATGCAGTTAGAAAACTGAGTTTCTGTGTTGTTGGATATTTTCTTTTTAAAAAAAAAAAAAAAAGTTTGTCTGTATGGTTCAGTTATCTAAGAAATCTTGTCAAGCAATCTGTAAAACCAAATCTTCAAATTTTCTATTTGGTGTCAACTGTTCTGTAGTGAAGAAATGGCTTTGTCTTGTAATTGGCAATGAAATAATAATGCTTGGGAAAACATTCAGATGCTTCTAATGGGGAAAACTTATGCCGATTTTCACACAGTGCTTTTGCTATGCATGGTATTAAGTTGGGAAGGTGAATCCTGATACTATTTTATCAGGGTCACTTTAGAAATGGGCAGCTCCAAGCACAATGCCTCCCATGGGACAAGGTTCCAAGATGCAACATTTTGTGTAGAATTATGTTGTATTTACTGCAGTTGAAGACTAAACTGGACTGTGGGAGTTGGTAACGTTACATTGCACTTGTCCTAATGAGACTGCATTAGCTGCCCAAGATGCTGCTATTTTTTTTTATTCTTGTTTTTAGAAATAAAGCTCTGTTCTGTTAAATGTCTTTAAAACATTAAGATTACTTTGTTTAAAAATGGTTGTTGAGGAGGTAGATCGTAAAGTGGGTTGTAAATTGCCTTTACAAGGCAACAATGAAAACATGCCTCCTTGAAATTTTGTTCAAGCTATAGATTTGATGGAGCTGTGTCTTGTTTTTAAGTTGCTTTAAAAATTGTAATAAGTCTTCAAGCAGAATAAAGGTTGTTTTGAAACTGCATTTCTGTTGTTGAGGCTTCAGTAAGGACTGAGATGTCTGTCTACCAGGATCCTTGGCTGACTCTTCATCTCTAATGTGGCCTACTTTGAAAGTGAGGCCCAAATGCTCAAACTAAAGAGAAAATAATTTCAGCTGACTCACAACCATCCTATGTATTGAACTGAATGGAGTACTTGAGTACTTCGGAAATAGTCTCTTGTTAAACAGTGCCAAAGTGGCAGTTCTGCTCATCTCATACTCTTGCAAAAGCAGCACAATATTCATGATGTGTGATCTGCATTTTACATTGCAGATTCAATTCTGGTTCTACTGAAATCAGTATGACTTTCGTCACTGATTTCCATGAGGCCACATTGTCAGCCTTTGTAGCTGGAAGTTTTTTACCAACTTCATGGCTGTATCTAAGTGTGAAAACTAAAGTGAGAATGCAGAAGGAGAAAGTTGGGAGGGGGTGGGGGGTGGGCAGGACCAATTCTGAGCATTGTTTTCTTCCCCTCATTATTGGTATGCATTATCTGACTGTTTGAAGCTCATGCTTCTTGCATCTTGCCCCAGGAGAGGTCCTCCTGAGAAGTCAGACATTCCTATTCCCATTCTGTCCAAGGTTTCCATTGTAAAATCTGCCCACATTTTGCTCACAGTCACATAATATGCCCTGGCTGAGGTACAGGAGCAGCACAGGCTTGAAACAGTTATCAACAGTCACAACGTTGTCACTGGCCCTTAGAGATTCTTACAAGAAATACAGATTAAATGCTATTATATTTTTAGCTCACTTAATAAAAAGTGGGGATAGATCCAGTGAAGGTCTGGATCCTTCTCCAGTGAAGGAGTTGTGGTTCCTCCACAACTCCAGTGAAAATACCTGTTGTGGTTTTTCTCAGCAAGTAAGGTGATTCTTTTAAAGAGACACGGTGTTTATCCCATTCCTCCTCCCTGAACCGATGTTGAGCAACACAAACTCTACTGCAGGCAAGGAGCTCAACAAACCAGGGGAGGTTTAGACTGAATATTAGGAGAAACTTCTATACCCAGAGGGTTATCTAACATTGGAACAGGCTGACCAAAGAAGTGGCAGAATCCCCATTCCTGGAGGTATCTAAAAGATGGGTACTTGTGGTGGTGCTTAGCGACATGATTTGGTTATGGATTTGTCAGTGTTAGATTGATGGTTGGACTTGGTGATATGAAAGGTCCCTTCCAACCTATGGAATCAATTCTATGATTCTATCTGAAAAACGAGGTTTGCTACATCATGAAACTCGCATTGTCCGCCATCAGCTGTTGGGAGAAATTATGGCTGGCTGATCAAAAACTGCAGAAATCTACAGACCAGTAGATTTTTTGCCTGTATCATACATTGAATAGAAATCACTCTTGGCAATTTGGAAAAACAGTTTGCAAAAATGTCATTCTGTTTTTGCTATCTGCAGACAAAGACACCTCCACTTTACCTCCATTTTCATGCTAAGGCTTAATTGTCATTTTTCACAGGGAGTAGGAAAAATTATCTTTGTGCAGCTACAAGTGGGTGTGATATTTTTAAAGGCTCAGGAATGCTCCTTGTGGGTATTTTTTTGTCCCCAAGCCACTTGACTCCTGTGAAATCGTGTGCAAGTAACTTCACACAAATCCCTTGGTCTGAGCTGAGAAGCCAAAAAGGGAAGAGGAGATTTTAAAGCTTCTCAATCTTGCCTTCTCCAGACTTCACTGAAGGGACAGGTGGCATCTCCTCCCCTCAGCCTCCAGCATCTCCCCAGGCTTCCCTGCCCCCTGTGAGGGGGGCAGCCAACTGACCAGGCCCATTGTAAATCATACACCAACGCTGGGGAGCACAGGTGACTTTGGCAGGCAGAGGTCCTGGCAAAGCAAAGAGGCCAAGGAGGGCAGGCAGGCAGAGTCTGAGTGAGTGCCTGCAGACAGCCCTGTGTGGACAAACGCGAGCGCTGCCACGGCTGCGGGCAGGGGCAGCCAGTCACAACATGGTGGGTGTGAGGAGAGCCCTGTGGCACAGACCTGCCAAGTCCTTGAGCTGCCCCTCGCTGATCATAACGGCCTCCCCAGGGGCAGCCCGCTCTTACACCTTGGGGAAGGACCCCTCTTGTTTGTAGAGGGACCCTTTTGAGATACTTACGTTTAGGATACACATAACGTCTGCCCCAGGGGCCTGAACCTCCTGGGGGCCCTCATTTAGAGGGTGGAAACTGAGGAAATGGCAAACAGTGAGGTCCTGCCAGCACCCCTGGCTGTAAAGAAAGATGAAAAAAAGCATTTCTGCTTTCGCTGCAGGGCAGCACATGGGGCAGTGGGGTCAGACCTGCTTTCCGGCAGACACAGGTTGTACAAAAGGCATGAGGTGCTTCCTATCACCCCCAAAACAGCAAAAAGCATGAACTCTGTGAGCACTGCTGAGGACGTGGTTCCCGTGTCTTTTTTTTTAAATCCCTTTGAGGACCTATGTTCTCAAATATATAGACTACCAAAAATAGAAACTCTGTAGGGACCTTCCAGGTAAACAGATATCAGCCACTATTCAAACTTTGGATAATCTTTGCAGAGACCACCACTTTAACCTCTGAACAGCAACCACATAGGCAGAAACGTCCTGATAATTCTTCGAAAAAGTAGGTTTTTATCCATGGCTGCACCACGCCATGTTTCCTGCCAGAATGCAATTGCAAGGACACCTCTTGTTGCACCATTCTCTACGAAGAATTTACCTTGGCATACTAAAAAAAAAAAAAGAGTCTAGGTCACTGATTTAAACATGTGCAAATATTGACAGGAGAAAAGTTTAACAGGTAACTCACAAAAGCTTCTAAAACCTGCCATTCTCAGGTCTTTGAACAAATCATATTGACAAGACCAGACATTAATATATTTAATTCAGATGATGATTTCACTGTTTTGTATCTGGTATTCCTAACATGTTAGAAGACTGTAGCTCGAGAAGAAAGACAATTAATTCATACCTGAGAGCATTTCTTCCTCTATAAATGTTTATTTCCTACATAGTTGACTTTATCTTTCATCAAATCTTGTGCTTGGTGTAAAACAAATGTTCTGTGAAGGTTGCTGGATTAATTCTTTTCAAAGTAATTCAGCAGTTTTGTCCACAGGCTGTTTGGTGAAACAGACACACCAAGCGTCAACATTTGGTGACCCTCCTGGAGGGAATGATAGAATCATAGAACAGTCAGAGTTGGAAAGGACCTTAGAGATCACCTAGTTCCAACCCCCCCTACCCTAGGCAGGGACACCTCCCATTAGAGCAAGTTGCTCAAAGCCCAATCCAGCCTGGCCTTCAACACGTCCAGGGATGGGGCATCCACAGCTTCTCTGGGC